>WNWK01011545.1:0-64012 GCA_009830355.1 Cherax destructor
TTCTACTTGCTTGAAATCTAGCAGCTACTTTTGACCAGATCCGCGGTCTGCACAGATCTCTCATGGACAGACTTTAGGAGGTAGAGTGAAGGAGAGTACTGGTTAGGGAGAGTACAGGGGAGGGAGAATACAGAGAAGGCAGAGCAGGTAAAGGAGAGTACAGGGAAGGCAAAGTACAGGTGAGGGAGAGTACAGGGGAGGGAGAAAACATAGAAGGCAGAGTATAGGTGAGGGAGAGTACAGGGAAGGGAGAATACAGTGAAGGCAGAGTATAGGTGAGGGAGAATACAGTGGAGGGAGAATGCAGGAAGGCAGAGCACAGGTGAGGGAGAATACAGTGAACGTAGAGTACAGGTAAGGGAGAGTACAGGGGAGGGAGTTTACAAGGGAGGGAGAATGCAGGGAAGGCAGAGTACAGGTGAGGGAGAGTACAGGGGAGGGAGAATACAGGGAAGGTAGAGTACAGGTGAGGAAGAGTACAGGGGAGGGAGAGTACAGGGGAGTGAGAGTACAGGGGATGGAGAGTACAGGGGAGGGAGAATGCAGGGAAGGCAGAATTCAGGTGAGGAAGAGTCAGGGGAGGAGAGACAGGGAGGGAGAGTACAGGGGAGGGAGAATACAGGGAAGGTAGAGTACAGGTGAGGAAGAGTACAGGGGAGGGAGAATGCAGGGAAGGCAGAGTTCAGGTGAGGGAGAGTACAGGTGAGGGAGAGTACAGGTGAGGGAGAGTACAGGTGAGGGAGAGTACAGGTGAGGGAGAGGGTAAAGCTTGTTTTTGTTTGCACTGTGCTCAGTATAGAAGGATGGGAGGGCAGTAAGAGACGAGGAGTGGACTTGAAGAGACAGAGAGAACGAGAGGGGAGCAGACAGTCAAGAAGGAAAATAAAGACAATAGAGAGAATGTTGGCACACTCCAATAAACTTAAGGAAATGTAATAAAGGTATGTAATTAAGGATAAATAATATTGGAAGAATAATGAAGGGAGATGAGGGAAGGATAACGACAGGAGAATAATGAAGGAAGGCTCATGAAAGGGTATACGTGGAGTATACCTAGAGGGTATTCCGGGGGTTAACACCCCCGAGGCCTGGTCCATGACCAGGCCTCGCGGTGGATCAGGGTCTGATCAACCAACTGTTACTGCTGGCCGCACGCAAACCAATGTACGAACGACAGCCCAGCATTTCAGGTACTGACTTTAGGTGTCTGTCCAGCTCCCTCTTGAAGACTGCCAGGGGTCTATTGGTAATCCCCCTTATGTATGCTGGGAAACAGTTGAACAGTCTTGGACCCCTGACATTTACTGTATTGTGTCTTAGTGTACTCATGGTAATATAAGAAGGGTAGTGGAAGAAAAGTAACAAGGGAAGAGTAACAAAGGAAAAAGAATAAACAAAGGGTTAAGAGGCAAGTATACTGAAGGAAGTGTAATGTGGCGCTTGTTATAATAAGGTTAGGTAAGTTTTCTAAGAATCTTTTGGTATAAAATTATTAATTTTTACATTAACATAAATGAAAAAATATATATATCTTTAAACGTATAAGATAAAATTTTAGAAAGGACTTAATTTTAAATGAGTTCTTGCTAATTGACCAATTTTACATATTCGGCATGGCATATGTATACATGTATATATTTATATACATCATTTACCAAACTGCGGCAGGCCAGGATTCTACCCCACGACACATTGTCCCGCCTCAAGGGGCCACACAATGTACACGTCACCTTACCAACTGAGCCATCGGTCCTACAAACAACATGAGCCTAGCGAACTAGGCTTGTTTCATGTTGTAGAATCAATGGCTCAGTTGATAAGGTGACAAGTGCTATATAGACTGCTTGTGAATGCGGGTATTTAAACAGAAGGAGGCTGAAATTAATCCTTGAGCATACAATTACCACGAGTGTCATCGCAACATGAAACAAGCTTACTTCGCTAGGATCATGTTGTTTGTATGATCGATGGCTCAGTTGGTAAGGTTACATGTACATTGTGTGGCGTTTTAAGGCCGGACAATGTGTCGTTGGGTCGAATCCTGGCCTGCCGCAGTTTGGTAAATGATTCAAAACCACTTGTTTCGTGGTTTCATTGCAATATATATATATATATATATATATATATATATATATATATATATATATATATATATATATATATATATATATATATATAATATATTATCAATAACAACACTGCGACTAGCCGAGGAATCGAACCCAGGTTGTTTTGGCCCGCCCCATGCTTGGTCCTATTGGTTAGAGCGTCATGTGTGATTTTCGCTCGCCATGGGGCGGGCCAAAACGACATTGTTCGAATCCTCGACTAGTCGCAGTGTTGTTATTGATTCAATACAATTCGTTCGTGGTTACAATATATATATATATATATATATATATATATATATATATATATATATATATATATATATATATATATATATATATATATAGTATATATATATATATATATATATATATATATATATATATATATATATATATATATATATATATATATATATATATATATATATATATATATATATATATATATATATATATATATATATTTTATATATATATATATATATATATATATATCGTAGATGAGTTTTGAATTTAATATTACTTAAATAAATTATATATTTTTTTCATTATTCTCGGATTGAATTTGGCAGAGTTATATCTGATATAAATTTCCATTCTGTCTATTGGACAGGAAACTGATTTGCAAAATTGACCAAACTCACCTGTTCAGCATATGTGGTACGCCATTTATTAACAAGCAAAAGTATATAGTAAGAAATATCGCAGCCAGCAGGATTCGAACCCCACGTTGGTCGCTGTCTATGAGTGTGGCATAGCTGCCACCATGATGCCTTAAACCACTCAGCTACAGATGCTTCGTGGCCTGCTTGCAAGTCATGTTTCATCCTAGAGACATGCGATGTGCATTGATATAGTATAGCTCGTGGGGCCAGAACATTCAGGAGGAGAATGAAATAGCTGGAAAGCATGCTAGAGGCTCACTGGTGTGCCCGGCACTAGGAAGAAACATGGCATGTAAGCAGGCTACCTAATGTTTGGAGGCATCTTTCTCAATGTAGTTTCTGGCGTCACAGTGGGAGCTAAACCACACTTGTGGACAGTGACCAATGCGGGTTCGAATCCTGCTGGCTGCAATATTTGTATATATATATATATATATATATATATATATATATATATATATATATATATATATATATATATTATATATAACTATACTACTGTCCTGCCAGGTGACTGTGAAACAGAAACCTGAAACTGTTTTACATGATGGTAGGATTGCTGGTGTCTTTTCTGTCTCATAAACACGCTGGATAACAGGTATATCTAGCTATTTTACTTACACTTTAGGTCACACTACACTGGTACACATGCATATATATACATACACACATCTAGGTTTTTCTTCTTTTCTTAATAGCTCTTGTTCTTTTTATTTTCTCATTGTCCAGGGGAAGTGGAAAAGAATCTTCCTCCGTAAGCCATGCGTGTCGTATGAGGCGACTAAGATGCCGGGAGCAATGGGCTAGTAACCCCTTCTCCTGTACAAATCTACTAAAAACGAGAAGAAGAAAAACTTTATAAAATTGGGTTGTCTGAATGTGCGTGGATGTAGTGCGGATGATAAGAAAGAGATGATTGCCGATGTTATGAATGAAAAGAAGTTGGATGTCCTGGCCCTAAGCGAAACAAAGCTGAAGGGGGTAGGCGAGTTTCAGTGGGAGAAATAAATGGGATTAAGTCAGGAGTATCTGAGAGAGTTAGAGCTAAGGAAGGGGTAGCAATAATGTTGAAGGATCAGTTATGGAAGGAAAAGAGGGAATATAAATGTGTAAATTCAAGGATTATGTGGATTAAAATAAGGGTCGGATGCGAAAAGTGGGTCATAATAAGCGTGTATGCACCTGGAGAAGAGAGGAGGTAGAGGAGAGAGAGAGATTTTGGGAGATGTTAAGCGAATGTATAGGAACTTTTGAACCAAATGAGAGAGTAATTGTGGTAGGGGACCTAAATGCTAAAGTGGAGAAACATGCAGAGAGGGTGTAGTAGGTAAGTTTGGGGTGCCAGGTGTAAATGATAATGGGAGCCCTTTGATTGAACTTGTATAGAAAGGGGTTTAGTTATAGGTAATACATATTTTAAGAAAAAGAGGATAAATAAGTATACAAGATATGATGTAGGGCGTAATGACAGTAGTTTGTTGGACTATGTATTGGTAGATAAAAGACTGTTGAGTAGACTTCAGGATGTGCATGTTTATAGAGGGGCTACAGATATATCAGATCACTTTTTAGTTATAGCTACAGTGGGAGTAAAAGGTAGATGGGATACAAGGAAAATAGAATCAGTAAGTAAAAGAGAGGTGAAGGTTTATAAACTAAAAGAGGAGGCAGTTAGGGTAAGATATAAACAACTATTGAGGATAGATGGGCTAGTGAGAGTGTAGGCAATGGGGTCGAAAATGTATGGGGTAGATTTAAAATGTAGTGTTAGAGTGTTCAGCAGAAGTTTGTGGTTACAGGCGAGTGGGTGCAGGAGGGAAGAGGAGCGATTGGTGGAATGATGATGTAAAGAGAGTAGTAAGGAGAAAAAGTTAGCATATGAGAGGTTTTTACAAAGTAGAAGTGATGCAAGGAGGAAGAGTATATGGAGAGAAAAAGAGAGGTTAAAAGAGTGGTGAAGCAATGTAAAAAGAGCAGATGAGAGAGTGGGTGAGATGTTATCAGCAAATTTTGTTGAAAATAAGAAAAGTTTTGGAATGAGATTAATAAGTTGAGGAAGCCTAGAGAACAAATGGATTTGACAGTTAAAAATAGGAGAGGAGAGTTATTAAATGGAGAGTTAGAGGTATCGGGAAGATGGAGAGAATATTTTGAGGATTTGTTAAATGTTGATGAAGACAGGGAAGCTGTGATTTCGTGTGTAGGGCAAGGAGGAATAACATCTTGTAGGAGTGTGGAAGAGCCAGTTGTGGGTGTAGGGTTCGTGAGGCAGTGGGTAGAATGAAAGGGGGTAAGGCAGCTGGGATTGATGGGATAAAGATAGAAATGTTAAAAGCAGGTGGGGATATAATTTGGAGTGGTTGGTGCTATTATTTAATAAATGTATGGAAGAGGGTAAGGTACCTAGGGATTGGCAGAGAGCGTGTATTGTTCCTTTGTATAAAGGCAAAGGGGACAAAAGAGAGTGCAAAAATTATAGGGGGAAAAAGTCTGTTGAGTGTACCTGGTAAAGTGTATGGTAGAGTTATTATTGAAAGAATTAAGAGAAACAGAAAGCAGGATAGCAGATGAACAAGGGGGCTTTAGGAAAGGTAGGGGTGTGGTAGACCAAGTGTTTACAGTGAAACATATAGGTGAACAGTATTTGGATAGGGTAAAGATGTTTTTGTGGCATTTATGGATTTGGAAAAGGCGTATGATAGGGTAGATAGGGGGCAATGTGGCAGATGTTGCAGGTGTATGGAATAGAGGAAGGTTACTGAAAGCAGTGAAGAGTTTTTATGAGGATAGTGAGGCTCAGGTTAGAGTGTGTAGGAGGGAAGGGGACTATTTCAGTAAAAGTGGGCCTTAGACAAGGATGTGTGATGTCACCGTGGTTGTTCAATATATTTATAGATGGGGTTGTAAGAGAAGTGAATGCGAGGGTCTTGGCAAGAGGTGTTGGGCTAAAAGATAAAGAAGCAAATACAAAGTGGAGTTGTCACAGTTGCTTTTTGCTGATGACACTGTGCTTTGGGAGATTCTGAAGAGAAGCTGCAGAGGTTGGTGGATAAATTTGGTAGGGTGTTAAAAGAAGAAAATTGAAAGTGAATATAGGAAAGAGTAAGGTGATGAGGATAACAAAAGAATAGGTGACGAAAGATTGGATATCAGATTGGAGGGAGAGAGTATGGAGGAGGTGAATGTATTCAGATATTTGGGAGTGGACATGTCGGCGGATGGGTCTATGAAGGATGAGGTGAATCATAGAATTGATGAGGGGAAAAGGGTGAGTGGAGCACTTCGAGTCTGTGGAGACAAAGAACCTTGTCTATGGAAGTAAAGAGGGGAATGTATGAGAGTATAGTTATACCAACGCTCTTATATGGGTGTGAAGCATGGGTGATGAATGTTGCAACGAGGAGAAGGCTGGAGGCAGTGGAGATGTCATGTCTGAGGTCAATGTGTGGTGTGAATATAATGCAGAGAATTCGGAGTTTGGAAATTAGGAGGAGGTGCGGGATTACCAAAACGATTGTCCAGAGAGCTGAGGAGGGGTTGTTGAGGTGGTTTGGACATGTAGAGAGAATGGAACGAGACAGAGTGACTTCGAGAGTGTATAAATCTGTAGTGGAGGGAAGGGGGTAGGGGTCGGCCCAGGAAGGTTGGAGGGAGGGGGTAAAGGAAGTTTTGTGTGCGAGGGGCTTGGACTTCCAGCAAGCATGTGTGAGCGTATTTGATAGGAGTGAATGGAGGCATATGGTTTTTAATACTTGACGTGCTGTTGGAGTGTGAGCAAAGTAACATTTATGAAGGATTCAGGAAACCGGCAGGCCGGACTTGAGTTCTGGAGATGGGAAGTACAGTGCCGGCACTCTGAAGGAGGGGTGTAAATGTTGCAGTTTTATAACTGTAGTGTAAAGCCCCCTTTCTGGCAAGACAGTGATGGAGTGAATGATGATGAAAGTTTTTCTTTTTCGGGCCACCCTGCCTTGGTGGGAATCGGCCGATGTGTTAATAAAAATAAAATAATATATATATATATATATTGTGTGTGTGTGTGTGTGTGTGTGTGTGTGTGTGTGTGTGTGTGTGTGTGTGTGTGTGTGTGTGTGTGTGTGTGTGTGTGTGTTTGTGTGTGTGTATTTCACCTATCTCAATTTTCAGGGGTCGAGTCTCAGCTCCTATCCTTGTGTTTTTGACTGATTTGATCAAAATTAATAATATTTACTCCTTCATTGATATTTGCAGCTTCTCTTCTCTTGGACCCAGTATTCTACTTGGTTGAAATCCAGTAGCTACTTTTTGGACCAGATCCGCGGTCTGCACAGATCTCTCATGGACAGACTTTAGCGAGGTAGAGTACAGGGAAGGCAGAGTATGGGTGAAGGAGAGTACAGGGGGGGCGGTGAGTACAGAGGAGGGAAAATACAGGGAGGCAGGGTACGGGTGAGGGAGGACAATTGTGTTATAGAGGACAATTGTGTTATAGAGGTCTGAGTTATACCATGAATTTAGGAAAGATCTTAGACTTCACCTTACGAAACAGAAAAAAACAAATGCGATAGTAATTATTGACAAGGTAGATTATAGTGGAAAAATAAACATGTTATTAGAAGACTTATGTGCCTCTGAAGGAGACTCATTCATTCGTCTTGACTCGCCTAGGAATTAAGTCCGGGTGTTCTTGGTTGTGAGGTAAAAGCCTTACCACTAAACATCAAGCCAAACTCGTGGTGATACCGATCAATGGGGCATTAGAAGATCTTACATTAACTGGCAGAATGGTCAATAATCACACCTCTAATGACCAGACATGTTAACCCGACCACGGTGGGTACTTTTCAGGGCAGGCAAGACCTCTCGTTACATCCTTATCGTCGGGTAATAGTCATATTTGGTGTGGTTTTCGTGGCTTGCAGAGCGGTCATGCTGGACGCCAACTCTGTATATGGAGGATCACGATGTTGGTGAGGCAGAGGTGACCAGAAACCTGCCGCCATAACGTTTTATAGCCGACACTTCAGGCCATAAGAGCGAATTATCTGGCGCCTTATGTAAGTCTCTGAGAACTCGCGGTTAATGGAAGCATTATTTTCAGTCTTTAATAAGACCAGCTTTATTATGCCGAATAGATTATTTCCGAACGTTAAAAGTTTATGATCTTATTTGTTGTGTCAAGAACTATCGCCGGGAGATACAATGTTAGTTTGTGATATTTCTTCAAACTCATCTTAGTTACTAGTTGTCAAAGACACTTGTCAATTGACGTGCGCGTGTCTGTACTCACCTAATTGTGGTTGCAGGGGTAGATTCATAACTCCTGTGTGTGTGTGTGTGTGTATGTGTGTATGTGTATGTGTGTGTGTACTCACCTATTTGTGGTTGCAGGGGTCGAGTCATAGCTCCTGGCCCCGCCTCTTCACTGATTGCTACTAGGTCCTCTCTCTCCCTGCTCCATGAGCTTTATCAAACCTCGTCTTAAAACTATGCATGGTTCCTGCCTCCACTACGTCACTTTCTAGGCTATTCCACTTCCTGACAACTCTATGACTGAAGAAATACTTCCTAACATCCCTTTGACTCATAGGAATCTTCAACTTCCAACTGTGACCCCTTGTTTCTGTGTCCCTTCTCTGGAACATCTTGTCTCTGTCCACCTTACCTATTCCTCGCAGTATTTTATATGTCGTTATCATGTCTCCCCTAACCCTCCTGTCCTCTAGTGTCGTCAGGCCGATTTCCCTTAACCTTTCTTTGTAGGACAATTCCCTTAGCTCTGGAACTAGTCTTGTTGCAAACCTTTGCACTTTCTCTAATTTCTTGACGTGCTTGACCAGGTGTGTGTTCCAAACTGGTGCTGCATACTCCAGTATGGGCCTGACGTATATGGTGTACAGAGTCTTGAACGATTCCTAAGTGAGGTATTGGAACGCTATTCTTAGGTTTGCCAGCCGCCTGTACTCACCTAATTGTACTCACCTAATTGTGGTTGCAGGGGTCGAGACTCAGCTCAGCCTGTGTGTGTGTGTGTGTGTGTGTGTGTACGTATATTCAATTATAAGTATCCACCTCTGTGTTTGAAAGAGTCGAGTATCAGCTCCTCATCCCACATCTTCGCTGGCCACATAGTACCTCGTCATAAAGCTATGTATGGCTCCTGCTTCTACCACTCCTCTGCCAACGTCATTCTGCTTCCTTACTATTTAATAAGATAAAAGAAATATATTCCCATCCCTTTGACTGCTCTATGTTGTCAACTTTCAACTGTGCCCTCGTGTTGCTAATTCATGTCTCACCAGAACTCCGTCCCTCTCCACCCTAACAATTCATATCAGTATTTTGCACTATAATATAATTTCGCCCTTAGTCTTTTTTTCCTCTAATATCATCAGGTTTAACTCGCTCAGTCTCACTACACTGGAAACAGTCTCGTTGCAGACGTCTACTCCTTCTCCAGTTTCTTGACATGCGTTATCATGTGTATATGTGAGTGTTACATCAGTGCTTTCCAACCTTTTGACACCTGCGGACCTGTAAAAATTGGAGAAATATTTTGCGGACCGCTAGGACAAATAAAATCCATTATTATATATAATAATTTAGTATTATTTTTTTATTTGATATATTAGTTTTTAAATCTGATATCATAAAATAAAATTCTATAGCTACTTAAAATAATAACGAGAAACCGAACAGTAAACAAAGATGATAATAATATTTAATAATAGAACTTCTTGAACTTTTAAGAAAGTAATATTTAATTCAATTTTTTATTATTATTTAATTCAAGTAAAATTAGTGCCAACTCTGCTGCTGTTTCTTTCCTGGAATATTTGATAACCGTGGCTGCAGACGTGGCTCCAGCCGTGGCTCCAGCCGTGGCTCCACCCGTGGCTCCACCCGTGGCTCCACCCGTGGCTCCACCCGTGGCTCCACCCGTGGCTCCACCCGTGGCTCCACCCGTGGCTACAGTCGTGGCTCCACCCGTGGCTCCACCCGTGGCTCCAGTCGTGGCTCCACCCGTGGCTCCAGTCGTGGCTCCAGTGTTGTTTCTGACAGACGAAGCGCTGCAGTGACATCTTTTCACACAAATAAGTAGTCGAAAATACGACCAAAATTTTAATAGCTCTATAACTGAGAGATGGATATTCTTTTTCCAGTGAAATCCAAAATTGAGACAATGATTGCGTGTTATGTTTGGACATCAGAGTGACATCACAAGACAACTCCATCAGACTTTCTTTTTTAATGTGTAATAAGTGCGCATGAGTTGATATCTTCCATGAAGGGATTAGTAATCCAGAGGTTGCCTTTACGAGGATCCTCATTCGCAGGGTAATAATGGTTAAATCTTTGAACTAACTCCCTTAAATGTTGACTTATTATTTAGAATATAACTTTTCGATTGACGTCAGTAGTAACCAATTTTTTTTGCAAAAGTGGAAACATTTCTGTATCTAACTCTTGTAAGTGATCCTCTTAAAACACCATCTTCTTCTTTAATGCATCTATCTTATTTCTCAGTGTAAAAATATTTATGCAAAACTCCTGAAGAGAAATATTAAGTTCGCTGAGGAGGCTAAATATGTCTGTCATATACGCAAGCTTAGCCATTCATTCCTCATCCAACACATGCCCTACTAAGGCAGAGTTTCACTCTCGCAGAAACTGCTTTACTTCTTCACTCAGTTCGACAAGGCCTGGAAGAACCTCTCCTCTCGATAGCCACCTGACTTCTGCTTGGAGAAGATGTTGGTGTGGGGAGTCCATACTCTTACAGTGTTGTGAACAACCCGGAGTTCATAGTTCCACTTCGGATTTCATTTATGATCTTCACTGCGTTATTCATCACAGTGTTTAGTTCAGTAGAAAGTTTCTTTGCAGCTAAGTGCTCCCGGTGGATCATACACTGAGTGGACAGAATTTCTGGATGACCAACGTCCTTTATTTTCGCAACTACACCTGAGCGATGTCCAGTCACGCTCGCAGCACCGTCCGTACACTCCCACGCATTTGCTCCAGTCTAAGCCCTGTCCTTGAAAATAGTCATGAAGGGGAGTAAATATCTCTGAATTTGTGGTCCGTCCAGATAAGACAATAAGAAGTCTAAATCTTCGATATACCTCACGATTCATTTGATTCATCAAGTTGAATCGCAAAACATCTCTATTTCTTTATACCCTCTACAACTTGCTCTTCAATATCTGTGGTCATGTCAACAATTCTCCTGTGAACGGTGTTGCCGAAAGCGGTACAGCCTCTAGCTTTTGAGCGGCTTGAGAACCCAAAATTTCCCGAGCGGCTTCTATCTTGTAAGGCTTTATTAGCTCTTCACAAACATGGAGTTTTTTTTCGCTTTAGATATTCGAAGAGCATCTAAATAAGACGCTTGAAGCAGCGACTTGTCACTAGTCGCCATCTTCCTCATTCAAATTTTCTGACTTTTCATCTGGTTGTGTAATCTTTGAAAAAAATCCAGTGGCTTATCAGTAAGATCGCTATGCTTTGAAAGCAAATGACGAGCAAGTTTGGAAGGTTTCACAGCGTCATTTGATAGAATTTCAATGACACATTGGCCGTGGCGATAGTTCACTGCTAGCGGCTACAGTCAATTAAGTTCTCCTTATCGTAATGCCTAACAAAGTTTCCATTTCTGTTTTTTAGTTGCTGTCGCACATTTCCAAGTATCAACACATATCCTTTTCTTTGTCTCTGCTAAACTTGCAACACTCGTGATTGTCTTACTTTCGCTGTTGTCACAACTTTTCTCCTGACAATTTTTTTATTTTAAAGAAGTTTGGAGAAAATTTTCTCCAGTCCTTTCAGCCCTTTCAGCATGAGGGACGACCCTCTCAAAAACGGCAGTGGCGTCTTGTTTGCTTCTTCCGCATCAAGTAATTGAAAGCAGATGCTTTACCATCGTGTGCCAGTCACAAGACAGCCACTTCCTTGTAAGATACGTCACGGCTGACCACTGTTGCAACTAGGGTGGGTTAATGAGAGACAATCGATCTCTTATGGCAGCAGGAAAATTAAGACAATCCTGCACCCACTTTAGTACCATGTTAAAGATAGCATACACAGTCGTCTAAGCCCAGATATCACGATATCTTATATAGCTTCCTGTAGAAGTTTGGCAAGCAAAAGAAACATGCTTGATTGACACTTCTTTTGTGTGTCGGAAGAAGCCAGGGCCAGCTGGGGCCAGCGGAGGGCACCGAGGATTAGATTGCTATAAACTACGGATTGAGGAGCGTGTTACGAGTGCCTGCATTGACCTAAACAACGGAATGAACGGTGCGTCCTCAAACATACTGACAATCTCCATCTACACAAATTAAATATTTAAAAGTGTGCGCAGCTTCTTATGACATTATTGAGATGAACAAATAGACACATATTGAAGAACGTATAATGACATTGCGAGTGCTACAAAGTTCCAGACTAGGACGTGTGGCATTCCTCAAAGACACTTCTTCGATCAAGACAGCTGTTATCCGGGTGATACTTAAGGATCCGATACACATATCCAGGTAAGTCTGCTTAGACATAGAGTAGTTCAATTGACTGCCCAGATAGGAACTGATGTATGTTCTGGGCAGATTTATCATACACTCGGTGACAAGGGGGCTTTTTAGACCAACAAAGTTAGTACAAGTCCCACGTCAGTAATCAATTATTCATTGATCTGTATATACTGACAAAACACCCCTTTGGGGTAATTATTCACATACTTTATTTTACTTTTGCACACAGCCCTTAGGGAATGAACAGCACAGCTTCAAGACATCGCCTGCGGGGATGGCTGCGTACGCGAGAGCTGTTATTCAAGCTAAGTTACCAACTACAGTCCACTCATTAACTTTAGGTCTTAGCTTGAGTTATATCCCTAATAAGAAGGTTACAAGGTTTTGCTGTTTGACTTTTTTTTTGTCTCCATTATGTAGGGTTTCAAATTCTACAACACAATGACACAATAAATAATTTGCTTTCCGAAATACAGTGAAACTTCTCTATAGCGGACACTGGTGGAGACGCAATAAGTGTCGGTTATGGTGGCGCTAGTATATAAAAAACTGTTCAGATGATGTTCATATGTTCAACGTATATGAGTGTTTCATCTGAACAGTTTTTTATATACTAACGCCTCCATAACGGACACTTATTGCGTTTCCACAAGTGTCCGCTATAGAGAAGTTTCACTGTATTTCGGAAAACAAATTATTTCTTGTGTCATTGTGTTGTAGAATTTGAAACCCTACATAATGGAGACAAAAAAAAAGTCAAACAGCAAAA
Organism: Cherax destructor; assembly: GCA_009830355.1. Classification (NCBI taxonomy): domain Eukaryota; kingdom Metazoa; phylum Arthropoda; class Malacostraca; order Decapoda; family Parastacidae; genus Cherax; species Cherax destructor. The sequence continues at coordinate 13,055 of WNWK01011545.1, forward strand.
CCTTGCCCAATCATCATAACTTTGAACGTGCTGGGGTTGAAATCTAGCAGCCACAAGAAATGCTAACGGTCCTATTATTGATCCTTGTGGAACTCCAGTCGTCTTACGCGGCAATGTCGACACCTTCCTCGTTGTTTCCTTCCTGTTAGGTATGCCTTGATCTATTGTAGTCCCTTCCCTGTTATAATTTCCTACTCCTCTAGCGGTACTGAGTCAAATGCCTCTTTTTTTTTTTTTAGAGCTCAAAAATAGGTAATCTACCCATCTCTTTCTTCCCAGCCGCACTACTGTTACCTTGTAAAACTCAAGTAGATTTTTGGGACATGATTTACCGTCTCTAAATCCGTGCTGGTTGTTGTTATTGAGCCAGCTTCTTACTAGGTTGTTGTTATTGAGCCAGCTTCTTACTAGGTTGTTGTTATTGAGTTTGTTTCTTGCTAGGTTGGTGTTATTGAGCTTACTTCTTACCAGGTTGTTGTTATTGAGCCAGCTTCTTGCTAGGTTGTTGTTATTGAGCCTGCTTCTTACTAGGTTGTTGTTATTGAGCCAGCTTCTTACTAGGTTGTTGTTATTGAACCAGCTTCTTACTAGGTTGTTGTTATTGAGCCAGCTTCTTACTAGGTTGTTGTTATTGAACCAGCTTCTTACTAGGTTGTTGTTATTGAGCCAGCTTCTTGCTATGTTGTTGTTATTGAGCCTGCTTCTTACTAGGTTGTTGTTATTGAGCCAGCTTCTTACTAGGTTGTTGTTATTGAACCAGCTTCTTACTAGGTTGTTGTTATTGAGCCAGCTTCTTGCTAGGTTGTTGTTATTGTTCCAGCTTCTTACTAGGTTGTTGTTATTGAACCAGCTTCTTACTAGGTTGTTGTTATTGAGCCAGCTTCTTGCTAGGTTGTTTTTATTGAGCCTGCTTCTTACTAGGTTGTTGTTATTGAACCAGCTTCTTACTAGGTTGTTGTTATTGAGCCAGCTTCTTACTAGGTTGTTGTTATTGAGCCAGCTTCTTGCTAGGTTGTTGTTATTGAGCCTGCTTCTTACTAGGTTGTTGTTAATGAGCTTGCTTCTTACTAGGTTGTTGTTATTGAGCCAGCTTCTTACTAGGTTGTTGTTATTGAGCCAGCTTCTTACTAGGTTGCTGTTATTGAGCCAGCTTCTTATTAGGTTGTTGTTATTGAGCTTGCTTCTTACTAGGTTGTTGTTATTGAGCTTGCTTCTTACTAGGTTGTTGTTATTGAGCCAGCTTCTTACTAGGTTGTTGTTATTGAACCAGCTTCTTACTAGTTTGTTGTTATTGAGCCAGATTCTTACTAGGTGCTCCACCACTCTTCTGCTGAAATTCTTCTCCAAAATCTAGCATGGTGTGCATGCCAATGACGCTGACCTAAAGTTTAATCCTATCCGTCTGTTCCATTTTCTTTTAGAAACACTGGGACAACATTTACTGTTTTTCATACCTGCGTCATTTGGCTTGATGAAAACTTGTTAGTGGTGTCTCACACCATGTTTCCACTCCTTCTCTTAGGACTCACTAAGATATATTATTTAGTCCCACTACCTTTGAGGTAACTATCTCACACATCAGTTTTCTCACTTTTTCTCCAGTCACTCTGTCTGACTTTTTTGGGTTATCCTAGGTTCTCTACACATATGCTGCTATGCATGATAATCTATGTAAATGTATTTGTGTATACCTGAATAAACTTACTCGCTGGTACACGTCACTGCTTTGCATCTCTGTTATCATTTTTACTTCTTCAGTGAATACTTCTATAAATTTCATCCAGAGTTCCTGTTCATTCTCCTCCTCCTCCTTCCTTCTCCAGCCTGATTACCTAGTCATTTACTGTTGTCTTTCTTCTGATGTGGTTGTATAGCATGTTTGGCTTGGATTTGTTTTTCGATATTATGTCATTCTCAAATTGTCGTTGACCTTCTCTTCCTGCCCATGTATATTCGTTCTGGCTCTTCTGCTCGCTTCCTTGTTTTCCTGTTTTCGTTGCCTTCTGTATTTTTTCCATGAGACAACTTTTTTAGTCGTTAAAAGCTACGCTGCTGAGGCTTTTGGAAGTTATTTTAACCATTCCAGTATGCTTGGCATGAGTTTAATAGTATTTGTCATAGAACACATGCACATGCTAATTGTTTCCTGAATCTGGTCCTTGCTACCGTACACAAGCGTTCAAAAATTTGAATTCGATCTGATGAGAAGTTCTCGAGTTATGTTAAGGGAAAAAAAACGAAAAATAATCAGGCAACCACTTAAAGATCTCCCTTCAGGGTACCTAATAATAATAATAACAAATAATAATAATACTAATACTAATAATAATAATTATAATAATAATAATAATAATAATAATAATAATAATAATAATAATAATAATAATAATAATAATAATAATAATAATAATAATAATAATAATAACTAGATGTATTTCAGTCCCTACACGATCTACGAAAGATATTTCAGTATTCCATTAACCCAGCCTCTTCTACCTCAATGCACGACAGATGAAGAGTGAAGGTGGTCGTTAAATTCCAGTGCAGCAAACTATGAAAAATACGTATACGTGTGTTTGTGTAAGTTTGTGCATCATAATTTGTATATATGAGTACTTTCATATGCACGAGGAGGTTTGAGGGCAAATTTGAAAGGGTTTAAGGCTGTGTTCCACTTTCATTAGTAGGTGTTTGAGCTGATATGACTGTATTATTTGTGACGTTATAAAGTTCTTTGCAAATAAACAACTCTGCTCATATCTTTAAGAGCAGATATGACAGAGTTTGATAGTTCTTACGATGTTGAGGAATGACTAGGAGCTGAATTTCGACCCCCAGAAAAAAACAGAACTCGATTAGTACCATACACAAATAACTCGCACACAGGAGACTGACCCATATGACGACTTGTTAAAAATCCAAGTTGGACCGAAACGTCGCCACAAGTTTCTGTCTCTATGTGCGGGTTATTTGTGTATTGTTCCAGTCACTGTATTGTGACTGTTCTTTATGTGAGTACAAGTGGGGAAGCACCACCCAAGCAAACACGTCGTCCACAAGGAACCACGAAACACTAACTTTGCTCTGAAAGTTTTGATGACAGAAACGAAGCTATAACGAAGAGCACCACTGAGGGCAACGCATCAGAACCACACGAGCTTAAGAATCTACTTTTCAGTGCAAATCTTCCAGCAGAGAGACGCTGGCTTAAGACAATGACGTGATAGAAAAGTGTTGATCACCACGACAAGAGTTCTCCCTCGCAGCCCAAGAGTAATTAAGATCTCATTTTCCACGTGGAAGAGCAGGTGGTCTGCATGTGATTGGATCTGCTGGTCTTTACAGAGAATTTGCACTTGACGTCACAGAATTATCATCCGGCATATTGCCGGTCAAGTGTGTGCCACAGAGGCTATGTTTACCTCTCAAGACTGGCAACGAAACAGTGTTCATTTGATGGATAGTATTGTACATTACTACTACTAATAATAACATGCACATATTTAATGCTTATACAAGAACTCTGAAGCTCTAATGCATTAATTTTTTTTTTTTTGTAATTTGTGTTCTTTGTTAAAAGTTACAAAGAGCATCTGCTTCCCGTGTAGCGCTAATAATGCATTTAAATATGGCATCGCCTAAGAGCAATACTACAACATGGTACTGGAGTGAGAGGAGGAAGTGTAAAATATATCCAGTGAAATGTAGGAGCCTGATGGGAATAGTAAGAGAACATTGGCTGGCAGCAGACATCAGAAATACTGCTAAAATAAGAATAACAATTTTAAAGATGAAATTTGATCACTAATTCTACAAGTGCTAGATAAACCAGGCTGTGGTGGCTATGTGGGACAGGGCACTTCTAATAACAACAGCTTTGTTAAACAAGCAATCACCTGAGAACCCTGGTCTCATATTATGTAACATCTAACAAAACACTTGGTGATGTGGAGGTTATTTATAATCACACGCAGCTCTTTCTGTGAGGTAGTTAATATAAACAGAGTTCACAAATTGGTCTTTAATTTTCCTGAATTCCGTCGTCTTTGGAGCCTCAGTTGGCGTCTCTCAGTCCCTGCTGACTGTTGTAGTAACATAGTATTAGCTGGATAATACACGTGCATCTACTCGTGTTCAGTCATCTACTCGTGTTCAGTCATCTACTCGTGTTCAGTCATCTACTCGTGTTCAGTCATCTACTCGTGTTCAGTCATCTACTCGTGTTCAGTCTCTCTACGAAGCGAAAGAAGAAAAAACTTCAGCTTTCTTTTAGAATTCATATGAGAAAGGATTCACCAAAAGGAAGGAGAAACACCAGAATGAAAAAAAAATGCTTTGGTGCTTCTTGTAAGTAGAAGCGAGGGGATGTAAGTGGCACATCTACGAGTGTGGCCTCACTTATGGATGGGAATTCTAGGTGTAAAGAAATTCGAAAAATAATTAAAGATGGCGAAGATTTTCTCCTGTCTTCGTATAGCAATAGATGTGTTTGACCAAGTCAGGACTTGTGCCACTCGTTCTGTATCCAGAACACAGTGTTTCCAGCTCAGCGTTCTGTGAATATTTGTCTACAGATTGGTAATAGATTGTTGGTGTCTTGCGTCAGACTCTTATGGGTAGTGTTTTATCTTGCCTAATGGGTATCTCTACCAGTTATTCCGAAGCAATACCATTATGGTGCATCAATGCATGTTCTGTTATACAGACTCTGGTCAGATTTTTCGACCAAGTATGTGTGCCTATTAAATTTACACTGACCAGGGATCGAACTTTACATCTAAGATCTTTTGTAAAGTTGTTTCCCAACAGGAAATGAACATAGTCACTTCCACATAAAGTCCTGAGAGTCAAGGTGCAATTAACCAGACTCTCAAAAGCATGTTACGAGAGTATGTAATAGACCTCACGTCAGACTGGAACGAGGGAGTTGGTTCCCTTGTTACTCATTGCAATGATGGAAAGGTTGTAGGAATTGATTGGTCACATTCATTTTCAGCTTAAATACGGCCACTCGGCCAGAGGGGTTTTAGCTCTTCTTAAAACGGATTGAGTAGGCAGTGAGAATACTGTTGTTCCCCACATGATATCCCTAAGCTTTGATATAAGCGTAGCCACGTACGTGATCTTGATGCAATATTACAAGTCGACCGTGCCACGCTCTTTTTGCACGGGCGCTTTAGTGTTGATTCTGCAACTAGTGTAAGGTAATACATTGCATGCAAGATTCATGGGATCGTTTAAGATTACGGCGAAACTGACTGGCCTAAATTAGAGGTTCACACGCCTGAAACACCACGTTTCAAGCATATACATGGCATTAACCAGCTTAAGCAGTATAATACATCAACATGTGTGTCTTTCATGAATCCAGTAGGTCAGTGATTGTAAAGATATAAATAAAACGTCAATACCAAAGTACTGACGTTCGCCTTAATGGCACTCAGATTTTCCGCACTGAAATCCAGCTTGTGAATAATCTCAATAAAAGTCAAGCCGATCAATGTAATATTTAATAGATCGTCTTCGATGTATTTTTGAGGATGATCCTCGGTTATGTTCAATGGGTTCTCACACGTGGATGCGCATAATGTTGTTCGTATCAAGCAGAAACTTTTTCGTGCTAGCAGGCAATCGTTCTCTGCTGGAGAACGATTGCCTGGTAGCACGGTTGCAGAGCCTATTACCAGTTCGTGGGCGTCACCTTGTATCCTAAGTCAGTCAGCAAACAATAACTGCAACGACTAAGTAATGTCAGTGCTCTTTTTAAACCTGATGTTTATCCATTACCAATAATAGAAGTGTCAGAGCTGGACCTATTGAAGGGATACTATCAAGCTCCTTTGACAGACAATATGAAGGAGATTTCTGCCTTTACTTTGAAGGTGACGAGGCTTGTACTATACTATAACTATATAATAATCTCATAATAACTATATATTAACTATATAATAATCTATATTCCAGTACATATTACTCAGGTTACAAATGTTTTGCAGAGCATGGAAGCAATCCTGGACAACCTTGCCAATGTTAGTCACACATGGGACCAGTACTTGTTCTGTTTGTAGACAATGACTGAAACATCTGATCCAGTATTGCTTGGATGATCCCAGCTACATTAATATCACCAGCATGTGGGATACCCTCAGACACGACCAGCTGAAAGGATGCCTCACAAACAATGGAGTTGGGACAGCCCCATAATGGATTAGGCTGCTGCAGAGACGTTAGACGGTGCCAGTGAGAGAGCTCGCCTTTTTGTTGTTAGTGCACGTCACTCAGATTACTCTTAACAATTCCCATCTCTGCAACTGGCGCACGTCGTCTAGACCCACAGACCATTCATATTGCTATGGTTCTCTGCCTTGCCTTCCCTGTTGTCACTGTGTATTTGAGGAAGGAATTAAGTATAGGAAGCTGTAACATGGGAGGGAGGGGGACGGGGATCTTTAGTGACGTTTCAGTATGTATCATGTATGGTAGCATGGGATCATTTACTAAGAAAAGTCGAGGCTTAGAGAAAGTGAAACCCAACATTCTTCCAAGTGTTCCTCATTGTTCCAAGTGTTCAATTTTAATGAACGGTAATTTACAATATGTGAAACAGAACATGTCAATCATGTCTGTGAGCGCACGAACACATTACATACACAAACATTTATTTATACATCTCACATGTAGGAATTGCAAAAGGAAATACAGTTAAATCAAGGTAGCAATTACTCCTCAAAATTTTTCAAAGAGGCTTTGTGATACTTACATATAAATCTTACTCTCTTACATAACACTCACAATCACAAGCTGCATCAAAGTACACAGTACTTACGCCACAGTGAGTAGGCTCAATCCTGCTGTGGCCTGAGAGATAATTGTTGTAAATAATTTCTCACGTTTATGAAATATATATATATTCATAAATTATATATATTCATAAGAACTGCGGCTTGGCCAGGACTCGATCCTGAGTTCCCATGCCCAGCCTGGTGAGAACTGAACAAAGTATGCATCACTCTGGTGTTTTAAGGATGGTGGTACAATGGAGAGAGTGATGAGTACTTTGTTCACTTCACACAAGACTGGGCATGGGAACGCAGGATCGAGTCCTGGCCAAGCCTCAGTTCACTTAATGATCTAAAGTGGGAGAAACATGCAGAGAGGGTGTAGTAGGTAAGTTTGGGGTGCCAGGTGTAAATGATAATGGGAGCCCTTTGATTGAACTTTGTATAGAAAGGGGTTTAGTTATAGGTAATACATATTTTAAGAAAAAGAGGATAAATAAGTATACAAGATATGATGTAGGGCGTAATGACAGTAGTTTGTTGGACTATGTATTGGTAGATAAAAGACTGTTGAGTAGACTTCAGGATGTACATGTTTATAGAGGGGCCACAGATATATCAGATCACTTTTTAGTTATAGCTACAGTGGGAGTAAAAGGTAGATGGGATACAAGGAAAATAGAAGCAGTAAGTAAGAGAGAGGTGAAGGTTTATAAACTAAAAGAGGAGGCAGTTAGGGTAAGATATAAACAACTATTGGAGGATAGATGGGCTAGTGAGAGTGTAGGCAATGGGGTCGAAGATGTATGGGGTAGATTTAAAAATGTAGTGTTAGAGTGTTCAGCAGAAGTTTGTGGTTACAGGCGAGTGGGTGCGGGAGGGAAGAGGAGCGATTGGTGGAATGATGATGTAAAGAGAGTAGTAAGGGAGAAAAGTTAGCATATGAGAGGTTTTTACAAAGTAGAAGTGATGCAAGGAGGGAAGAGTATATGGAGAGAAAAAGAGAGGTTAAAAGAGTGGTGAAGCAATGTAAAAGAGAGCAGATGAGAGAGTGGGTGAGATGTTATCAGCAAATTTTGTTGAAAATAAGAAAAGTTTTGGAATGAGATTAATAAGTTGAGGAAGACTAGAGAACAAATGGATTTGACAGTTAAAAATAGGAGAGGAGAGTTATTAAATGGAGAGTTAGAGGTATCGGGAAGATGGAGAGAATATTTTGAGGAGTTGTTAAATGTTGATGAAGACAGGGAAGCTGTGATTTCGTGTGTAGGGCAAGGAGGAATAACATCTTGTAGGAGTGTGGAAGAGCCAGTTGTGGGTGTAGAGGAAGTTCGTGAGGCAGTGGGTAGAATGAAAGGGGTAAGGCAGCTGGGATTGATGGGATAAAGATAGAAATGTTAAAAGCAGGTGGGGATATAGTTTTGGAGTGGTTGGTGCTATTATTTAATAAATGTATGGAAGAGGGTAAGGTACCTAGGGATTGGCAGAGAGCGTGTATTGTTCCTTTGTATAAAGGCAAAGGGGACAAAAGAGAGTGCAAAAATTATAGGGGAATAAGTCTGTTGAGTGTACGTGGTAAAGTGTATGGTAGAGTTATTATTGAAAGAATTAAGAGTAAGACAGAAAGCAGGATAGCAGATGAACAAGGGGCTTTAGGAAAGGTAGGGGTGTGTAGACCAAGTGTTTACAGTGAAACATATAGGTGAACAGTATTTGGATAAGGGTAAAGATGTTTTTGTGGCATTTATGGATTTGGAAAAGGCGTATGATAGGGTAGATAGGGGGCAATGTGGCAGATGTTGCAGGTGTATGGAATAGGAGGTAGGTTACTGAAAGCAGTGAAGAGTTTTTATGAGGATAGTGAGGCTCAGGTTAGAGTGTGTAGGAGGGAAGGGGACAATTTCCCAGTAAAAGTGGGCCTTAGACAAGGATGTGTGATGTCACTGTGGTTGTTCAATATATTTATAGATGGGGTTGTAAGAGAAGTGAATGCGAGGGTCTTGGCAAGAGGTGTGGGGTTAAAAGATAAAGAAGCAAATACAAAGTGGGAGTTGTCACAGTTGCTTTTTGCTGATGACACTGTGCTTTTGGGAGATTCTGAAGAGAAGTTGCAGAGGTTGGTGGATGAATTTGGTAGGGTGTGTAAAATAAGAAAATTGAAAGTGAATATAGGAAAGAGTAAGGTGATGAGGATAACAAAAAGAATAGGTGACGAAAGATTGGATATCAGATTGGAGGAAGAGAGTATGGAGGAGGTGAATGTATTCAGATATTTGTGTGACTTAAAGGACCTGCAGGTCCTTTAAGTCACACAATGTTTTTAACTATCACACTACTTTTAAGACTCACATGCAGCTTTCTCCACCTGACCCAGCATTCTCCAATAGACTGTACCCTATATATATCTCCATGTTGCTCATTTTCCAGGTAGATCTGTCTGTGACTCGATAAAGCCCACTGCGTGGGCGAAACGTTGTCAATAAAGGATCACATTATACTGCTTATGTGTTTATTTTCCATCCCAACCTTTGTTGGCTTTGTGGAATGATGCAGGAGTCCGAGACTTTCCTCAAAGGCTTCTGAGGGCCCGAGGAAGCTGCTCTTTACATTTCACTGTTAAACCACTTTCAGGAGCCCGCAGCTGCAGCAGACTATCTTATAACTGACGAGGTGAAGATCATGTCAAATTTGCTGAAGCTCACCACCTGCATGATGTGTGACAGCTCACCACCTGCATGATGTGTGACAGCTCACCACCTGCATGATGTGTGACAGCTCACCACCTGCATGATGTGTGACAGCTCACCACCTGCATGATGTGTGACAGCTCACCACCTGCATGATGTGTGACAGCTCACCACCTGCATGATGTGTGACAGCACACCATTATGTGGTCTTTTAATGGGCAAATCTTATTATCTCTCCATGCAAGTTTTAGGTGGTTCCACGCTATTCTCCACTACGTCAGGTAAAATGTGAAATTTTATTGTGGCAACGTTTCGCTCTCCAGGAGCTTTGTCAACCCATCAACTTAAATGGATTCGTGGGTTAGGGTGGAATTTTTCTATTGATTAAGAATATTTTACTAACCACATATAGTTAATAAAATATTCTTTATCTTATTAGGTACTTTCTTACACACTAATATCTGTATTTCGCGACAATACCTTCTCGATTTTCCAATAATAACTGGAACTGTCGTTTATATCTCCCAGATGATTTTTAACAAGTCTCAGATATTCAGTTTAAGTGAGCTTTAGAAACGCTGGTATCAGTGCTTTGCTATTTCTGTTGTATAATCCCACCAACACAAGTATTAAGTGTTTATACATTTCAAGTAATGATTTCTTCATATGTAAGTAAATTAGTCTGGCTTATCCAGGAATTAAAGCATGAGTCATATCCTAGGTAAGACATTTTATATTGTCTTCTCTTTGATCTTTTCTGCTCCTATATCAAGTCTATGAAAGGTTTCTGGCAGCGTGACTTTGACTAATCTTGCTTATAAATAAGCATTATCTATATTTTTCTGAGTCAAATCCTTTAGATAATTTGTTATCACCGGTTGAGATGTGTCAACTCTTGTAATCTGCAAAATCTTTTACGAATTTTGCATTAAAAGTCTTCGACTGAAGTTACACATTTTGTGATTTAGGGTCAAACGTACGGTCGTACAGGTGGAAAGGTGATGACTGGCAGATTTCTTAGTGTTTCCTTAGTTTTTATAATTAATTTAGATTTTTTCTTTCATGTACTTGTAAGAGGATTCTTTCCCCCAATCCTAGAATGTGTAATATTACGTGTTTTCACGAGTTACTGTAATACTGAAACATAATTCAGGGTGTTGTATGTGGTGGTGAAACACTTGTATATTTTAAGTTTCCAGGTCTGCAAGACTGTTGCCGACATCTTGGTTTCGTATGAAAATACATGACAAATGTTAATATTTTTACAAGCTAAATAATCTTTGAATTGTTTATTTATAAATTCCTTTCCATTATCTGTAAAGAGGCGTGATACTCTCTTAGACTTTTCACTTTTCACATTGCTGAAGTTCTTGAGGCATCTTTAATTAGCATCAATACTGCTTGTACGAAACGTTAGAAAACCTCTGTACATACTAATATGTATCTGTACTTATATCTCCGAAATCACGTGGTTTAGAGGCCAATATTTCCTTCTAGGAAATATTTGTGGTTGTAACTGTTGCAACGTTTACCCTCTTCCTGTTTTCAAGAATTCCCTTAAAATCCTTCAGGGTTATAGCGGTGTTAATTTTCTCTGACGCGACATATGGGTGTTGAATGCCACTCAGTGACCCACATATGGGTGTTGAATGCCACTCAGTGACCCACATATGGGTGTTGAATGCCACTCAGTGACCCACATATGGGTGTTGAATGCCACTCAGTGACCCACCACATTTCAAATCTTTATAAATTTTTTTAATTAAACATTGGTGGCTCCCATTGGTAGATACTGTAATTTCAAGAATAAGTATTTTAACTGTTTTTGTACGCAGCTGGAGTCTAGAGAGAGAGAGAGAGACAGAAATACCAATTAATACCCAAATGTAAAATGGCTTACTGCTTTCTTATAAGTACAAATTCTTTAGGCTTATCCTTCCCGGAAGTCCGTCTTCCGAGTACTTCAGTCTGCCTCATATCTCGCTTTAAACAGAATGAGGTGAGTAAGCAGCTACGAAGAACATTTGTTCTGGAATACTTTCCCAAGAGGAGCAACTTCTGTTTTACACATATTATCAACAAATTCGTATGCCTGCGTTTTTTAATCGAATTCACTATAACTTGATCTTTTGTAAACGAGTTCACTACGTTGGTACAATTTTATTATCTTAGGAGCTATACAAATCTATCAATGCTCGCAAGTCCACTGAACATTCTTCTTGATAGGAAACGGAGCCAATTCTTATAACCACTTATAATACTTTGAAATCCATTTTGAGAGTACTATCTAATAATATAGAATTGCATCAAATAATATAACTTGAGAAAGGAGAGATAAAAATATTGGTAAACCCAGAAGCCTCATAGGATATACATATATGGGAAAGTCAAGGTTTAAAATTTTGACTCAAGTTTACATGTATTACGAAGGTGAGTCAAATGAGTTACGAGTGAAAGCAAATAAGCTATAAGGTTAATTTTTTTCCACTGAGATGAGTGTTTCCAGTGACATGAGCTGAGGTGTATGAACGATGTCAACACATGAGCTGAGGTGTATGAACGATGTCAACACATGAGCTGAGGTGTATGAACAATGTCAACACGCACTCTAGTACTTTCACATGGCAGAAGTCAGTAGGTCAACCTACTGACTGGTTAAAATAAAAAAAAACAGACATGAAAAGGAACATTGTAATGCAATACTAATTTGAAGGCGGTGTAAAAGTTGCAGAGAGAGACCAAGACGCAGTATATACGAGGGTTGGTGGAGTGAAGGAAGTAAGCAAGTATATAAGTACGTACGTAAGTATATAAGCAAGTATGTAAGTATGCAAACAAGTATGTAAGTAAAAAAGAAATAAAGAAACTTTATTGAGGTACAGGTACACATAAATACAGTTATACAAATTCAGACAATTACAATGATCATACACAGTAATATATGTGTAATTTACCCACCAGGATAACACCAAAAAAGTCAGCGATTATAACTTTAAAAATTAAAACTAAGTAACTCAACTACTTGAAAATCATTACAGTAAAAAAGAGGAACAAGAGGAATAAAGTGAACTGAGATATTTACAGTAACATTGAATGGAGAAAATGAGGTTACAATAATAGGAACACTAATGTTAACTGTACAGGAAATCCCTCTTCTCCTTTGACAATAAGAGGGATTAATAGGAGTCAGTGAACGGGAGGGATTAATGGGAGTCAGTGAGCGGGAGGGATTAATGGGAGTCAGTGAGCAGGAGAGGGATTAATGGGAGTCAGTGAGAGGGAGGGATTAATGGGAGTCAGTGAGCGGGAGGGATTAATGGGAGTCAGTGAGCGGGAGGGATAATAGGAGTCAGAGAGCGGGAGGGATGAAAGGGCGGGTGTTGAGAGGTGAGCTCAAGGTTAATGGTTCTTAACGAGCGTTTAAGTGAGGCTGAGGGTCACCTGTCGTCCCTCAATATTAATTGATTAACAAATAAAGGGGATAGTGTGACACCGTAAGACCGTTCATCCATAGGATTATACTTAACCTTAATCCTTATATATAATTCATATCAAGTAACTTTATACGTGTGTATAAGGAGCTGAATGTCACAGGAACCGCAAAATCACCAGAAGTATTCATGAAGACCTGGTCTCCCACACAGCAGCCTTGTGAATAGGCATTACTGCCTTAAGGAGAGTCGATGCCTCCTTCAGCACCTTCCACACGAAAGCAAGTTAAGTTAATGAGAGTCTTAAGTGCCTGATTCACTTTGTCAGAGACAGACGTACGAAATAATGATTAATAATTCATGCAAACGGATAATTAGACTCTAAGGAAGAGAGAGTCTTCACTGGGTGAGTAAAAATTCTGATTTGTGGAAACATATTGTGGTAAAATCTTAATCATTTGTGTGAAGAGATATTGCGTATACCGTGATCCGTGATCTAATGATTTAAATTATACGTTTTTCATGAAGTTAGTGAAATTCTTTTTCATGATGAACTCGATCAGTTTGTGACAGTCTTTAAGTTTCATGGTGTATACCGTGATCAGTCAGTGAAATTCAGTCTTTCATGAAGTGCACAACGGAGAGACAGTGAAAGTCTGTTTTTTCTTGGTGAATACCATGAAATATCCCTGAAATTCTTCATATATCATGGTGTGTCATGAAACAACTAGTGAATGTAACCGAAGTGACAAATTTAAGTACCTTCAAAAATAAATTGGACAGGTACATGAAGGGGAGTGGGTGGTTGTGAGGTAGACGTGCCTAGCATGGGCCAGTAGGCCTCCTGTAGTGCTCTTCCTTCCTAATATTCTAATGTTCTTATGTATGTTTGTAGTTGTTGATGATGTTATGATTATGATGTATTTGTTGTATGTTTCGTGTATATATTATATATGTTATGGTTGATATGTTATATTTTATTGTTGATGATGCTAATGTTGTTGTAATGTTTGTTTTGCTCAATGAACTTGGAAATTAGTTGTAATGTAGAAGTTGTTGCTGCTCATGTAGTTATAATTGTAAAATTGTTGATGTTATGATGGTATCATGATGTGCTGGATGTAATGCTAATGTTGTTTGCTGTGTGTTAGTTAATTATATTGGTGAAGTTGTTTGCTGTGTGTTTGTTAATGATGTTGGTGAAGTTGTTTGCTATGTGTGTGCTTGTTAATGATGTATTTGAATTTATTTGTTATGAATGCTTTTTAATTACGTTGAAGTTATGTTTGTTATGTGTGACATGCAAAGAGTTCGTTACATTTATTCGGCGCATGTACACACTCATATTAGGCTGCCTCCCCAACCAGCGAACCAGGTGTTAAGAGTTTGACGATTCAGGGAGCCCCATCGTCAGATCAGTATCTAGGTTCAGCCAGTCATAACATGGGTCTGGCAGTTGTGAAAATGATGTGGTAGCACTCACGTTTTCACCCTTGTCAGATTCATTCTGCTGCTGGTTGAAGCACGGTGGTCTCTCTGTCTTTTGGCTTCTATTGTTGCCTTGGCTTACCGTGGCGTGCACTTATATTACTTATTGTTGTACATAGTGTATATAGTGTACATAAATCTGTTTATACTTGGTGAAGGAAAATACAATTCAAAGATTTCAGCTGTGTTTATTTTGCTCCAAGCTCCCTTTTAAGACCAGGTTAACAGGCCTTGATTACCTGAGTTTGTAATATGGGGGCCTGTCCAGGAGTACTGGACAATTTTTAATGGCAAGAATTTTAGCAAATTTAGGGACCACTTTGCCAGTACCACCAAGATCTGCACCAGTGGCAACTCCAGGCCGGCCCACGCCGAAACCCTTCAACGCTCACTACCGCGGCCCTCTTACTCACCAGGGCTTCGAGATATGCCTCTGAGAGAAAGCGTGGCCACTAGTTTCCCGGCGGTCGAATATCGGGAGAATGCTTGAGTGCCATGCCATTTTAAGTGCTAGTTGCTTCGTTTTGTTGAAGCCGAACCTGAACAGTTTTTCGAGGCATTTGAAAACCAGGTTCGTTCTTTAATGTGGCTTGAGGTGCATTGGGCAGCATTGGTGCATACAGCGTTGTTTGGCAAAGCACAGGAGTTTACGTCTGTGTTAAACAATAGAATCCAAAAGACAGAGAGACCACCGTGCTTCAACCAGCAGCAGAATGAATCTGACAAGGGTGAAAACGTGAGTGCTACCACATCACCTTCACAATTGCCAGACCCACGTTATGATTGGCTCAACCTAGGTACTGATCTGATGATGGGGCTCCCTGAATCGTCAAACCCTTAACACCTGGTTAGCTGGTTGGGGAGGCAGCCTAATATGAGTGTGTACATGCGCCGAATAAATGTAACATACTCTTTGCATGTTACCCCTACTGTCTGCTGTCTCACTCTAAGTTTAATGTTGGACTTTATGTCTCGAGAAAAGTTGAGCTTTATCTAATGAGTTGGATGGTTGAGAGGAAAGGTGGTCCCATTGTTGTAACATGCCATGGCGGCACACTACCCATTAGAGCACTTTTGGGGTGGGGGTGTGACATGTAAAGAGTACGTTACATTTATTCGGCGCATGTACACACTCTCATATTAGGCTGCCTCCCCAACCAGCAAACCAGGTGCTAAGGGTTTGACGATTCAGGCAGCCCCATCGTCAGATCAATACCTAGGTTCAGCCAGTCATAACATGGGTCTGGCAATTGTGAAGGTGATGTGGTAGCACTCACTTTTTCACCCTTGTCAGATTCATTCTGCTGCTGGTTGAAGCACGGTGGTCTCTCTGTCTTTTGGCTTCTATTGTTGCCTTGTCTTACCATGGCGTGCACTTATATTACATATTGCTATATATAGTGTATATAGTGTACATAAATCTGTTTATACTTGGTGAAGGAAAATACAATTCAAAGATTTCAGCTGTGTTTATTGCTCCAAGTTGGTATAGAGTATCTCCAAAGTTGGTATAGGGTATCTCTGAAGTTAGTATAGGATGTCTCTAAAGTTTGTACAGGTTATCTCTAATGTTAATAGAGAGTATCTCTAAAGTTATTTGAGCGTAATTCCAAAGTTAGATGAAGGTGTTATGGGAAATAGTAAAATTAGGATGAATTTAGAGATACTTTCTTAATTTGTAAGCCATATTTTTTAGTAACACATCCGCCATTTCTCACCAAGCAGGGTAACCCCAAAAAGAAGAAAAACTTTCATCATCACTCACTCCATTACTGTCTTGCCAGAGGCATCCCAACAATACATTTAAAAAAATGCAACATATCTCCACCCCTCCTTCAGAGTGCAGGCACTGTACTTCCTATCTCCAAGACTTATTTCTGGCTAATCGGTTTCCCTGAATTTCTTCATAAATGTTACTTTGCTTATACTCCAACAGCACATCAAGTCATAAAAATCATTTGCCTCCACTCCTATCTAACACGTTCACGCACGCTTGCTGGAAGTCTAAGACCCTCGCAAAAAAAAAAAAAACTCCTTTATCCCGTCCCTCCTACCTTTCCTAGGCCAACTCTCCTCCCCCTTCACGCTGCCTTTCTCCCACTACAGATTTATACGCCCTCCAAGTTATTCTATTTTGTTCCATCCTCTCTAAATGTCTGAACCACCTTAACAACCCCTCCTCAGCCTTCTGGATAATAACATTAGAAACCCCACACCTCCCTCTAATCTCCAAGTTATTTATTCTCTGCATAATATTCCCACCACACATTGCCCTCAGACACGACATCTCCACTGCCTCCAGCCTTCTCCTTGTTACAATATTCACCACCCATGCTTCACACCCATATAAGAGCGTTGGTACCACTATTCTCTCAAATATTTCCCTCTTTGCTTTCACGGATAACGATATTTGTCTCCACAGACTCCTCAACGCACCAATCACCTTTTTCCCTCATCAGTTCTCTGGTTCAACTCGTCTTTCATAGACCCATCTGCTGACAAGTTCACTCCCAAATATCTGAACACATTCACTTCCTCAGTACTCCCTCCCTCTAAACTAATATCCAATCCTTCATTACCTAATTTTTTTTATCTTTATCGCCTTGCTCTTTCCCATTTTCACTCGGCCACATTGCGCCCCTAGCTACCCTATCATATGTCTTTTCCAAATCTGTAAATGCAACGAAAACTTCTTTACTCTCATCTACATACTGTTCACCTGTTCACATATAAGCTTCACTGTGAACACTTGGTCCACATATCCCACACCTTTCCTAAAGCCTCCTTGTTTATCTGCGGTACTGCTCTCTGTCTTACTTTTATTTTTTTCATTAATAACTCTACCATTCACCTTACCAGGAATACTCAGCAGGCTTATTACCCGTATCATTCTTACACTCTCTTTTGTCCCCTTTGCATTTATACAAAGGATCTCTGCATGCTGTGTCAATACCAAAGTACCTTCCCTTTTTTCATATATTTATTAAATTAAAGAAACAACCATTCCAAATTTATATTCCCACCTGCTTTTAACATTTCTGTCTTGATCCCATCAGTCCCAGCTGCTTTACCCCCTTCCATTCTACCTACAGCCTCAAGTACCTTCCCCACACTCACATTTAGCTCTCCCTCACTCCTATAAGAAGTTATACCACCCTGCCCATCGCAAGAAATCACACCTTCCCTATCTTCGATATTTAACAGTTCCTCAAAATATTCCCTCCATCTTCCCGATACCTCCAACTCTCCTCATCTATTTTTAATTGTCAAATCCATTCGTTTCCTCGACTTTCTCAAGTTATTAATCACTCTCCAAAACTTTTTCTTATTCTCAGTAAAATTTCTTGACAGCATCTCACCCACTCTCTCATTTACTTTCCTTTTACATTCCTTCACCACTTTCTCAACCTCTCTTTTCCTCTTCATATATTCCTCCCTCCTTATAACACTTCTATTTTGTATAAACCTTTCACATGCAAACTTTTTTCTCTCTTTTCTCTTTACCTCATCATTCCACCAATTGCTCCTCTTCCCTATATCCTCTACTTATACTCTCACTAGCCCATCTTTCTAGCAATTTAAACGTGTAGTAGAGATGTGTCATTTACTTAGGAGTATGAATCAGTGTAGAAAATATTAGAAAAGTGATTATAGGGAGAACGTTTTTTTTCGTAATTATAGATTTTCGGTAATTATAGGGTAATGGAATATACATTCATTTTTTTTGTATGAAAGTAGGTGTAGCAAAAAATTTTTGAAGTGAGGTGGTTGTTGACTTATGAAATTCGCTATTTGAAATATATTTCATTTTGTATTAATTACCATCAGTACTATGTCTAGATGGGTTTAACATTACTGTGACTTAGGGGGATCAATGAAGAGGGACAATAATTATGATTAAATAGGAAAGAGAGGATGACAAATCAGCATTTAGAAATGAATAATCTGAATGCATGGATCACTTCACTTCTTCACATCACTTTGGTCATAACCTTCCCAAGTCTTCCTTGTTCACAACTGGCAGGAGTTATTGTAGAGATGGGTCAGGATGTAAACCACGGAACGGGTGGGGTTTGAACCCATGGCGAGCACTGGCCTAGAGTTTTACGACTCGCTTACCATGGATTCAGACACCACCCGTTTCTTAGTTTGTTTGCAGTGGTGTTATTACGATTTCTTGAGTAATGAAGGAGGCCAAGACAATGTGGTAAAATTAAGAATATTAATACACTGAGTGTGAGCACGGTAACATTTTGTGAAGGGATTTACGGAAACCGGTTAGCCGGACTTGAGTCCTTAGGTAGAAAGTACAGTGCTTGCACTCTGAAGGAAGGGTTAGAATATTTGCAGTTTGAAGGGGCATCTGAGCTGTAGTATCAGCGCGCTTCTGACAAGACAGTGATGGAGTGAGTGATGGTGAAAGCGTCTTTTTTTCTTTTTTTTCGGGCCTCCCTGCCTCGGTGGGAGACGACCAGTGTGGTAAAATAAATAAACAGGAAACAAGATAAAATAACAACATATTCAAATTTATTTGCTGTCATAACACAAATACATATTGTAAAAATGTAATTACGGTGAGGGCCGTAGTTTGCCCACCCTCTGAAGTATATTCCCACCCCCTGAAGTATATTCCCATTTTCTGATCATAAGAGTAGCACCAGCTACTGCAAAACATTACTGAATCCACCAGGTGTACAAACAATATATCCCACTTGAGTCTAATTACTGGAGAATAAAAATTAATCCCTGCTTCGTGACTAAATGTTGAAAAAGTAGTATTAAAATTATAAGTCATTAGGATTTCAATTTGATATTTAACTATAATTATTTCCGGATAAATTCACTTGTCTGGCAATGCAATGCACTAGTGGGAATGGCTTATTTTTGCAAAATATCGTAAGTAGCTTGAAGGACAGCAGCCAAACAGAGGAAGTGGAAGGGTCAGCACCACATGCAAGACGTTCTCTTCAACTGTGACTTGTGTGGCATAACCAGACTCAATCTTCTAGACACAATGATAGTGCTTGTGTGGTCTCGGAAGACAGCAGGAGTTAGGTAACTACCAGGAGGCTGAAGAAATTTAACCCTGGATATATTTCATCCTCTGTAGTCAACATCTTCCTTCCCTCATTTCGTCCAGTAAGAACCATCTTAGATAAACTCGTATATTTCTTGGCATTAACAAGTTATAAATAAGTAAGTAAGTTTATTCAGGTATATACAAATACATTTACATAGATTATCATACATAGCAGGATATGTGTATAGAATCTAGGATAACCCAAAAAGTCAAACAGAGTGACTTATTTCCATTGGGGTCCTTTTAGTACCTTAATATTATACATTGTAGGAGATATATGTTATTATATTATAAAGGATATATGTATACTAGGAATAAGGTAAAAAGAGTTATTTACATTTACATGTGTGTTAGTTAAAAAATAAAAAATCCTTCTCCTCCCTTTCTGTCGCTACATTCATTAGGTACCTTTTGGCACTCTTCTTGAACTGGCTCATGCTATGACTGCCTTTGACATGTGCAGGCAGTCTGTTCCATTCCTTTATTGCTGTACAATAAAAGGTGTTTGAAGCCTGGCCACTGACTGTGGGTACTACAAAGTTGTGCTATCTCCCCCTAGTACTATGACTGCTTTGGTTCCCAGCCTTGACAAAATTGGCAGCAAGATATTCTGGACACTGTTTGTGAGCAATTTTATAAACTTGATTTAACTTAAGTTGTTTTACTCTGTCTTCAATCTTCAGCATATCAAATTGTTGTAATTCATCCTGGCCTACATGTTCTCTTGGACCCAGGTCCAGGATGAATCTTATCATTTTGTTCTGGGTGATTTGCAGTTTATCTTTCATTTTTTTTGTCAAGGCAGAGTACCATGAAGAGCAAGCATAGTCCATATGACATTGTATAAGGGCAAGACATAGGGTCCTGCGAGCCTCAGTAGGTAGACACTGTGCTTGTCTGTACAGGAACTTCAGTCTGGCATTCGCTTTCTTTACTACACTGTTCCCTATCAATTCTCCTGACATGCATGGGTCAAAGGGGATTCCCAGATATTTACTGAGGAAACTGAAGTGATGGATTCCCCATTACACCGGACATTAAAATTATTTACCCTTCTCAGTTTATATTTCGTGCCAAAGAGTATGGCTTCTGTTTTCCCGAGGTGTAACGATAGTTTGTTGTGTACTAACCATTTGCTGCAGGACTCTAGTTCCAGTGTTAATACATTAGCTATATCTTGTGGGTCTTTACCTGACACTAACAGAGCAATGTCATCCGCATACAGTAGGAGTTTGCACTTGACACTGATGGGCATATCATTTACATAACACAGGAATAATAAAGGACCCAGAATACTACCTTGGGGAACTCCACATGCTATCGGCGGTGGTTCTGATTCCGTTTTGTTGATTTTGACAATTTGTTTCCTGTTACTAAGATAGAACTTAAACCAGTCTGAGGAACCTATGCCAATAGCTTGAAGTTTCTTACATAATATATTGTGGTTGACAGTATCGAAGGCCTTTTGCAAGTCTAAAGTTACCATTCCTATGAGGTTCCCTATAGACATTTCAGTTCTCATGTAATTCATCAGATTAATTAGGGAGGTGTCGGTTGAGAAAGATCTCCTAAAGCCTAAGTTGAGCGATCCTTAAACCACAGGAAGCAAACAATGAACAATTTAGTTATTTCCATGACCAATGTGTGTTTATCTAATGTAAAGATTTTTTCCTTATAGCTTGCTAACTCTTATAGAATCCACTTCTTTACATATCCAAGCACCAGTTATAGCAATGTCTCAGGGATGGGGCAGAGGGGTGCATGTAACGATCAATGGTAGTGTCGGTGTTGATGGGTCAGCACTGCTGAGACAGTGAAAATTAAAGATAATTCAGTGGTTTTCTCTGCTTAATTATTTACAGACATGCTGGTCCTACAGAATATCAATAGTTTAAGTAGCTCATCCGAGTTAGCTTTAATAGCTAACCAGTTATTAGCTAGTGCTAAGCCTGAACGTATTTAGTAATTTATTAGCATATATTCTAGACACTCAGAGAACACATGACAGGAGGTTTTAATAGCTAAAAGATACCTTTGAAAGTTAACAGCAAGGATTCATGTTTCTAAATAATTAAAATTAAGTTCCTAGTTGTGAAGTGTGAATTCTAGGAAGAAATTGATGCCATATTTCACCGGTGTGATCATTTATATTCAGCTATCCAGATTCCTCTATCCAATCATGATAGGATGTTGTCTAGGATATTAATACATTTATACCTTGCATATCCGGCCTGCCATTATCCGAACCTCGCCAATATCCGAAGAGGTCCTGGGAAAGGGCAAAATTCTAAAATTATTACCGAAACAGCCGATCATCCGTTCGGATGTTTTCTGTCGCCTCAAAAATCGGAAAAAGTGCCGAAAGAAAAACGTGATGGCGAAGCCACAGAGCTTGGTAGTGGTATGATGAAGTGGTACCTACAACAACGTGGTAGTGGTACCTACAACAACGTGGTAGTGGTACCTACAACAACGTGGTAGTGGTACCTACAACAACGTGGTAGTGGTACCTACAACAACGTGGTAGTGGTACCTACAACAACGTGGTACCAGTGGTACCTACAACAACGTGGTAGTGGTACCTACAACAACGTGGTAGTGGTACCTACAACAACGTGGTAGTGGTACCTACAACAACGTGGTAGTGGTACCTACAACAACGTGGTAGTGGTACCTACAACAACGTGGTAGTGGTACCTACAACAACGTGGTAGTGGTACCTACAACAACGTGGTAGTGGTACCTACAACAACGTGGTAGTGGTACCTACAACAACGTGGTAGTGGTACCTACAACAACGTGGTAGTGGTACCTACAACAACGTGGTAGTGGTACCTACAACAACGTGGTAGTGGTACCTACAACAACGTGGTAGTGGTACCTACAACAACGTGGTAGTGGTACCTACAACAACGTGGTAGTGGTACCTACAACAACGTGGTAGTGGTACCTACAACAACGTGGTAGTGGTACCTACAACAACGTGGTAGTGGTACCTACAACAACGTGGTAGTGGCATGATGGTTCGTGACGCCCAAATTAAAATGGCTGCAACAATCCGGGAGGCTGTTATTCGAGCCCAGAGTGTCTGGTCCCTCCGCCAGACGACGTTGGACTCGTTTTTTAAACCTACAACGCCGTCGCCGATGTCGATATGACGGTACGGATTCGCATTTTTTCCCCCTCACGTATCCGGAAGCGATGTGTTTCCAAACCGGTCTCGGCCTATATAGTTCGGATATGAGAGGTATCACTGTACTATGATTGAAGGCTAAACTCACAGTAGCAAGAGTAGCTTTGATAACCCATATACATACTATGTATGGTTTCTGGCCGGATGGTGAACATTTGGGTCATATTTCTGTGATGTGTTTTTAGAAATAAACTGAGGCGTATCATGCAGTTGGGTCATGAATTATGCTGCCAGAACCTACACGACGGTTAAGATTATGAGGAGTGCCAAAACTCTTTAATTAATATACATGTTACCAGCACACAGGTGAAGCAAGATATTTACCTGCTTCAACACAGAATTATGTATGCATATAGTATATTTCACATATACATTAGGAAGTTAATGTATTTTTATACTGTTCTATTAAACTAATTATGTATAATCATGCAATCATGTGTAGTGCTGAGCCCTACTGCGATTGCATCAGTTCACGTGGCTGTAATCGTCAAGTGTTCGTCTATTCTTGGCTTGTTGACTTACGAAATCGCGATGACACGATTGGTAAAACTCCAGCCCAGTGGTTTACGCACTGGCCTGGAGTTTTAGAACTCAGTCGCCATGAGTTCTAACCCCACCCGTACCGTGGCTTGGCTTGTTGATTCAATGTACTTTATATTTGTAATCTACGACTTGTAAAATTTCCATTTAAATTGTGAGAGAATAATCGCTGGAAAAGGACACTTGGGTACACATCAGCACATTTATTAATGGGAACGTTTTGTCACGTTTTGCTTCATCAGTCATGAAGACTAATGAAGCCGCACGTGGCGAAACGTTTCCTTTAATAAATATCCTGAAATATACACAAGTTTCGTTGTCCAGTTTGTCGGTAACCAAGTGAATAATCATTATGGTAGAGGAAGATGTAGACGTAATTAAGATTTGTGTAGACCTTAAAAAAGTTTTGTCATCTTTAAGGGGCAAGTACCCCTACTAGGATATTTCCTTAATTCATGGTATAACTTAACTAATCTTTGAGGACAGTTGTGTTGCAGAGGTGTGAGCTGTGCTCAGACTGAGCCGCAAAGTAATATTTAACTTTGTTAGGGTGAAAAGGATGAAGCCTAATCACCTCTGATTGTGCAAAGCCCCAAATATAACTTGACAAATAATAATTGCATATCAAATCACGGAACGGGTGGGGCTTGAACCCATGGCGAGTGAGTCCTAAAACTTACTGGCCAGGGTGTTAGCTACTATTGGCCAGCTGACTCTAATAAGATTCATCCAACTAGGTATATTTCTATACACCATAGGGAAGTTAGCGTGGGCCACCACTGTGACCACAAATGCAGGTTTCTACAGGCGAATCCCACACCATCGTGGCTGTGTCGAACTCTAGATTAAGTCCCTCCATTACGATTTCGTGAGTAATGATTGCATGTTAAGCAAGGAGCCACACATTGACTGGACTTGCGACGTATATAAACCTGCTATGAACACATGAAGGAAATGTTAGAAATTAACCGTTGCTTTAGTGTCTAGATAAACACTAAGACAGAATGACAAAGCACACTAACGACGTGATTGCTTTGTAACAAAGAAAAGCATCACGTGGCTCTCTGTAGGGGTAGCAGCGCTTTATGATCCTGGTGGGTTTAACGCTTAGTTTTAATTATAATAATAATAATAATAATAATAATAATAATAATAATAATAATAATAATAATAATAATAATAATAATAATAATAATAATAATAATAATGAGTACGCAGGGGTAACAAAACTCTTAAAATACAAACAATTACGAATGTCAAAATTGTGGCTAATGTTCGTAAGGGAAGGATACCCGAGGTCGTATTTCCTATGTAGCTACAGAGGTAATATTTCGCGGCTCTGAGAAGCCAAATATAAATATACTTTATATGACCAATGATCACAAAAAGAAGTCTTGAGACGAGGGAGTAAACGTTACACCAGGAAGGTCCATCAGGATGAAGGTGCTCAGGATTCTTGACTGACTCACGGACACAAAGGTACGACACGGTCTACGTGGCAGTTGAATTAGTCTGCCGCACAAGAAAACGGTTAAATGGCGTGGTAATACTCAGGCTTCCTGAGACAATCAGAACCCAGGGTCTGAGCGTAGTACTGATCAGCTCTCACAGGACGACTTAAGATTGTTCCATCACAATACAGAGCAAGACACGCTTGTACCTCTCAGTATACTGAGAGGAGCTGACTACTATTCTTTTTTAATGAAAGGAATGAATAGTTGGGAAGACCTACCATTACTAAGAACCTCAAGTGACCATATAATTAATGGTACAGTACTTGTAGTAGTGAACACTGATTAGCTGACTCTCTACACTTGGTTATGATGAAACCGTGAGAACACCTGCACCAGTGATAGATAGATAGTTAGATACATAGAAACAGTGAGAGAGAGAGAGAGAAGAGAGAGAGAGAGAGATAGAGAGAGAGAGAGAGAGAGAGAGAGAGAGAGAGAGAGAGAGAGAGAGAGAGAGAGAGAGGGAGAGAGATGGAAGGACTTACCCTAAAGCGAAGGGTCCAGGAACTCGACCTAGGATGCTGGGCTTTGCTACCAAGGAAATAAGAGGTAGCGCAGGAGGAAGAGAGACTTTCTAATCCAGGAAATGGAGGTGGAATGATTTACCCTGAGGAGGGAGGTCCAGGAGCTGGACAGTCTGTTAGTACCTTCATCAGTAGAAGAGAGAAAAACTAGATCCGAGAATATGAAAGGATGAAGAAGGAGGAAAAGCTTTGGTACCAAGGAAAGAGGAAGAAGAGTAGGTGATAGAGGAAGAGTACCTGGAGGAGAAGAGAAGGAAGAGGGACTATAAAAGTGGGAGAATCTGGGGCCAGGAGCTGGAAGACGGAGGCGACGGAGACAGTGTAAGCCATACCACGTGTGGGGTTAGAACCCGCGATCAGAGTCTCAAAACTCAGGCTGGGTACCTGAGCGCCGAGGTTTTCCGGCCCATCAGGTACCATGATTGTCGTGCTCTACAGGTCTTCGCCCCCCCCCCACGTGTTCATTAAGAGAACATAAACTGCATATTACAGTTGAATAAGAATCTAAATCATAATTGAAAACCAAAAGTCACAATACAGTGACTGATAGTTTTTAGTTTAATATCTTTATTATGCACCCCATACAAATCCTGTGGGCGGTAGTCAAAATATTACAGAGGTACATAATGGGTCCAGGGACTGGGCCCCAAAGTTTTGGTAGCTGAGCAAGTTACAAAGGTAATGAACTCAGGTAGATCTGGTCACAATCATGACAAGTTACAAAGGTATTTACAGATTATAGAGGTACATAATGGGTCCGGAGACTGGGCCCCAAAGTTTTGATAGCTGGACAAGGTACAAAGTTAATGAACTCACAAGTTTCAAAGGTAATGAATCATGTAAGTAAATTTACTTACGTTTATACATGGTTACAATCATGAACAAATTATAAAGTAATGAGCAATTCACTAGTGTACACCCGGTCACAACTGTAATGAGTTATTGGTGCAAAGATTAATTGCACACACACACACACACAAGAAAGGGGACTACAAGAAAGGGGACTACAAGAAAGGGGACTACGCGATCATGAAGAACTTCCTAAACGGGGTTCAGTGGGACAGGGAACTGGCAGGGAAGTCAGTAAACGAAATGATGGAATATGTGACAAAAATATGCAAGGAAGCTGAGGAGAGGTTTGTACCCAAGGGTAACAGAAATAATGAAAAAGCCAGGATGAACCCATGGTTCACCCAAAGGTACAGGGAGGCCAAAACCAAGTGTGCTAGGGAATGGAAGAAGTATAGAAGGCAAAGGACCCAGGAAAATAAGGAGAGCAGTCGTAGAGCCAAGAATGAATATGCACAGGTAAGAAGAGAGGCCCAACGACAGTACAAAGCTGTTGTACAGCCACATCAGGAGGAAAACAACAGTCAAGGACCAGGTGATCAGGCTAAGGAAGGAAGGAGGAGAGATCACAAGAAACGACCGCGAAGTATGTGAGGAACTCAACATGAGATTCAAAGAAGTGTTCACAGAGGAGACAGAAGGGACTCCAGAAAGACAGAGAGGTGGGGTACACCACTAAGTGTTGGACACAATACATGCAACCGAGGAAGAAGTGAAGAAGCTGCTGAGTGAGCTAGATACCTCAAGGGCGATGGGGTCGGATCACATCTCTCCATGGGTCCTGAGAGAGGGAGCACAGGCGCTATGTGTACTCCTAACAACAATATTCAACACATCTATCGAAACAGAGAGATTATCTGAGGAATGGAAGACAACAAATGTAGTCAAAAATTTTAAAAAAGGAGACAGACATGAAGCACTAAACTACAGACCAGTGTCACTGACATGTATAGTATGCAAAGTCAGGGAGAAGATTATCAGAAGAGTGGTGGAACACCTAGAAAGGAATGAGCTTATCAACGACAGCCAACACGATTTCAGGGACGGGAAATCCTGTGTCACAAACCTACTGGAGTTCTATGACAGGGTGACAGCAGTAAGACAAGAGAGAGAGAGAGGTGAGTAGATAGCATTTGCTTGGACTGTAAGAAGGCGTTTGACACAGTTACAAACAAGAGATAAGTGCAAAAGCTGGAGGACCAGGCAGGGATAACAGAGAAGGCATTCCAATGGATCAGGGAATACCTGTCAGGAAGACAGCAGCGAGTCATGGTACTTGGCGAGGTGTCAGCGTGGACGCCTGTGACGAGTGGGTTTCCACAGGGGTCAGTCCTAGCACCGGTGCTGTTTCTGGTATTTGTGAACGACATGACGGAAGGAATATCCTCCGAAGTGTCCCTGTTTGCAGATGATGTGAAGTTGATGAGAAGAATTCAATCGGACGAGGACCAGGCAGAACTACAAAGGGATCTGGACAGGCTGCAGGCCTGGTCCAGCAATTGGCTCCTGGAATTCAACCCCACCAAGTGCAAAGTCATGAAGATTGGGGAAGGGCAAAGAAGACCGCAGACGGAGTACAGTCTAGGGGGCCAGAGACTACAAACCTCACTCAAGGAAAAAGATCTTGGAGTGAGTATAACACCAGGCACATCTCTTGAGTCGCACATCAACCAAATAACTGCTGCAGCATACGGGCGCCTAGCAAACCTAAGTACAGCATTTCGACATCTTAATAAGGAATCGTTCAGAACTCTGTACACTGTGTACGTTAGGCCCATATTGGAGTATGCAGCACCAGTTTGGAACCCACACCTAGCCAAGCACATAAAGAAACTAGGGAAAGGCAAAGGTTTGCAACAAGACTAGTCCCGGAGCTAAGGGTATGTCCTACGAGGAGAGGTTAAAGGCAATCGACCTGACGACGCTGGAGGACAGGAGAGATCGGGGGTACATGATAACGACATATAAAATACTGAGAGGAATTGACAAGGTGGACAGAGACAGAATGTTCCAGAGATGGGACACAGCAACAAGGGGTCACAGTTGGAAGTTGAAGAATCAGATGTATCACAGGGATGTTAGGAAGTATTTCTTCAGTCACAGAGTTGTCAGGAAGTGGAATAGCTTGGGAAGTGATGTAGTGGAGGCAGGATCCATACATAGCTTTAAGAAGATGTATGATAAAGCTCATGGCGCAGGGAGAGTGACCCAGTAGCGACCAGTGAAGAGGCGGGGCCAGGAGCTATGAATCGACCCCTGCAACTACAACTAGGTGAGTACACACACACACACACACACACACACACACACACACACACACACACACACACACACACACACACAGATAACTGCTGCAGCATATGGGCGACTGGCAAACCTGAGAATAGCGTTCCGATACCTTAGTATGGAATCGTTCAAGACACTGTACACCGTGTACGTCAGGCCCATACTAGAGTATGCAGCACCAGTTTGGAACCCACACCTGGTCAAGCACGTCAAGAAGTTAGAGAAAGTGCAAAGGTTTGCGACAAGGTTAGTTCCAGAGCTAAGGGGAATGTCCTACGAAGAAAGGTTAAGGCCAATCAGTGACTGGTACAATTCACAAATAACCCGCACACCAAGTGTGACTAATTAATGGTCTAAAAGGAAACGTGGACCAACACGTCGTCATAAGCTCCTCTCTCTCATGTGCGGGTTATTTGTCTATTTTCATTATAGTTTACAAACATGTTTTATAGGTAATAAATATCTTTGAATTAGTGAGTGTCGGTTCATCTGATAGTCAGACTTGTAATTTTGCTGAACTGATCTGCAAATTGATAAGGATTTCATGAACGAGTAAATTTCACTTGGAACACATCACAAAGCACCGTACTTAGACACCTTCACTTGCTTGACACTTGGAACACATCACAAAGCACCGTACTTAGACACCTTCACTTGCTTGACGCTTGGAACACATCACAAAGCACCGTACTTAGACACCTTCACTTGCTTGACGCTTGGAACACATCACAAAGCACCGTACTTAGACACCTTCACTTGCTTGACGCTTGGAACACATCACAAAGCACCGTACTTAGACACCTTCACTTGCTTGACACTTGGAACACATCACAAAGCACCGTACTTAGACACCTTCACTTGCTTGACACTTGGAACACATCACAAAGCACCGTACTTAGACACCTTCACTTGCTTGACACTTGTGAAAATTCGCTCACTTAATTATCCCTTGAAAGAAAATATTACCTTTGTGTTACCGTTAGGCAAAATATAATTTTTCTGTCATCCTAAAAAATCATGCTAGTTATCCCTAATGGCAATACGTATTGTACTCTTGTTCCATTCACCTCTCTGTGTACTCTTGTCCCCTTTTTCTCTGTCTCCCACTACACTGTAGTATGTCGTGACAGAGTTTTTAACAGCAATTACATTGCAAATCTTCTTCATTATTGTTATTGCAGCAATGTTAAAGGGAACTGTTATTTCTGGAATAATGACGCAGTAAGTGTGTCTCAAATAAAATACCGTCACACTCAAGCCTTGATAACGTGGCTGTCTTTCATCGCAGCATTATTGATATACTATACAATCCTGTCCTGCTTAGTGTATTTCTTCACGAATTAACCTGACTTGTGTTTCTGTCAACAATAAAAATCATGTCGAGCACAGTTGTACAGAAACACGAAGAAAATGAGTGAAAGACGGTAATAATTATGGTTGAATCGTCAGTCATTGAAGTCGAGCAGCGATTCCTCGACTCAACTCTTGCTTTACCTCACCTCGATGAACGTTAAGAAGAGTCTTCATAGCAGCGTCTCAGGAGGTGGATGGGTAAAGAGTCAGAGGACACTTGGGAGGAAGTAAAGCTGTGTTAATATTTATAGAACCCTGGAACGTACGAGGTTATTCAGTGCTCAAGTGAATATATATGGAAATATATATATATATATATATTTATATATATATATATATATATATATATATATATATATATATATATATATATATATATATATATTCTTTCAACACGTCGGCCGCCTCCCACCGAGGCAGGGTGGCCCAAAAGGAAAAACGAAAGTTTCTCCTTTTACATTTAGTAATATATACAGGAGAAGGGGTTACTAGCCCCTTGCTCCCGGCATTTTAGTCGCCTCTTACGACACGCATGACTTACGGAGGAAGAATTCTGTTCCATGGTATATATATAGTATATATATATATATATATATATATATATATATATATATATATATATATATATAAAATATATATTATATTTTATATACCATTATATTCACTTGAGCAATTAGCAAGAACTCATTTAAAATTTAGTCCTTTCTAAAATTTTCTCTTATACGTTTAAAGATATATTTTTTTCATTTATGTTAATGTAAAAATTTATAATTTTGTACCAAGAGAAACTTTGAAAACCTACCTAACCTTATTACAACAAGCTCAATTTAATTTAGCCTAACCCAACTAAATATATTTTAGATACGTTAACATTAATTTAATAATAAACAAACACAATGAAAAATATTTTTTTCGTTAGGTTCAGAATGATTTTTGCGAAATTATTGCATACACAAATTTTGCATACACAATTATTGCATACACAAATATGTCGTGCCGATTAGGTAAAACTTGCGATTTTGGCTTAAATAGCAACGCTCATCTTGCCATATAAGACAAGCGAAAATTTGTGTATGCAATAATTTCGCAAAAATCATTCTGAACCTAACGAAAAAAAACATTTCATTATGTTTGTTTATTATTAAATTATTGTTAATGTATCTAAAATGTATTTAGTTGGGTTAGGCTAAATTAAATTGCGCTTGTTATAATAAGGTTAGGTAGGTTTTCAAAGTTTCTCTTGGTACAAAATTATAAATTTATACATTAACATAAATGAAAAAAATATATCTTTAAACGTATAAGAGAAAATTTTAGAAAGGACTTAATTTTAGATGAGTTCTTGCTAATTGACCAGTTTTACCTAATCGGCACGACATATATATATATATATATATATATAATATATATATATATATATATATATATATATATATATATATATATATATATATATATATATATATATATATATATATATTATACTCAGGTACTAATTAACAAACAGGCTGATGAGCTAAAATAATCACATTATCAAACACATATGAAAACGAAACTATTCTATGATAATTTAAAAAATAATTAAAAGGTTAACATCAAAATGCTCCCCGTTGATTATTGTTTTCCGTTAAGATTGAAGGTTTTAACACCACTGTTGCTTAACAAACCTGACTAATGAAGGCTTCAAGGATGACTGGGAAGCAGCCGGGTGCTTGATCAAGCTCCCCGGTCATGTCATGCTGCTGACTTACTGCACGGAAGACAGTAGTCAAAGTAGCATGATATAACTAATATACTGTGACAAAAACTAATATAATCCATTTTTTGGCCTTTAAAAATTTAATCATATTGACGGATTTTTTTGTATGTGAAATAGATTCATGTTCTGTAAATACTTTTCCTCTAACAATTTCTAATAAAAAATAATATGCAGCAGCTCTTCCATCTATCTACTTTCCAAGGACAGTGAAAAAATGTTAATACATGAAGTGTCTCTGGGATCCATGTAGTACATTATTATTATTATTATTATTATTATTATTACTACTACTACTACTATTACTACTTCAACTACTACTATTATTATTATTAATATTATTATTATTATTATTATTATTATTATTATTATTATTATTATTATTATTATTATTATTATTATTACTACCACTACTACTATTATTATTATTATTATTATTATTATTATTATTATTATTATTATTATTATTACCATGGGGAGCGTTAAACTGGAAGGGATTACACAGCTCTTTTTTTTTGTAGGGGGGGGGGGATGGAAAGCATTCAGTCTTAATTAAGGGGACTGGAGCACAGATCTAATTCCCTAGATCAAGAGCCCCTCACCAGCATCGATGAACCTCCCTTGAGGGACCCAGAAGTACAAATGTACTCCCCCAGGACAGAAGAAAGAGATGGTTACTTTATTTACTTCTAAGGTATAACAGAGAAGAACATTCCAGTTTTTGGGAGAACACACACAGTCTCTGCCATGGCTGGTGTGTTGTTGCTTTTGTCAAAACGTATTTGTTTTTAAAACGTTTATCGAACGTTTAAAAAAAAAAGTATATGAGGTTTTCCAATCTCACTCAAGTAGATAAAATTTGCTGGTTTCCCATTCTTACTTTTACTGAAGTAGATAAAGTTTTCTACTCTTACTGAAGTAGATAAGGTTTTCTACTCTTACTGAAGTAGATAAGGTTTTCTACTCTTACTGAAGTAGATCATGTTTTCTACTCTTACTGAAGTTGATAAGGTTTTCTACTCTTATTGAAGTAGATAAAGTTTTCTACTCTTACTGAAGTAGATAAGGTTTTCTACTCTTACTGAAGTAGATAAGGTTTTCTACTCTTACTGAAGTAGATAAGGTTTTTCTACTCTTACTGAAGTAGATAAGGTTTTCTACTCTTAATGAAGTAGATAAGGTTTTCTACTCTTACTGAAGTTGATAAGGTTTTCTACTCTTACTGAAGTAGATATGATTTTCTAATACTAAAGTAGATAAGGTTACCTACACCTAAAGTTTTCTACTCTTCAAGAAGAACCAGTTTTATACTTCTGAAGAAGACCAGATTTAATTCTCTTACTGAAGATAGATAAGATTTAATACTCTTACTGGAGATAGATAAGATTTAATACTCTTAAGATAGATATGGTTTTATTCTCTTGTTAATGATAGACGAGGTTTTCTACTCTTAATGAAGTAGGTAATATTTTCCACTCTTAAAGAAGTAGGTAATATTTTCCACTCTTAACGAAGTAGGTAATATTTTCCACTCTTAACGAAGTAGGTAATATTTTCCACTCTTAACGAAGTAGGTAATATTTTCCACTCTTAACGAAGTAGGTAATATTTTCCACTCTTAACGAAGTAGGTAATATTTTCCACTCTTAACGAAGTAGGTAATATTTTTCACTCTTAATGAAGTAAGTAATATTTTCCACTCTTAATGAAGTAGGTAATATTTTTCACTCTTAATGAAGTAGGTAATATTTTCCACTCTTAATGAAGTAGGTAATATTTTCCACTCTTAATGAAGTAGGTAATATTTTCCACTCTTAATGAAGTAGGTAAAATTTTCCACACACTGAAGTTCAGAAGGCTCTCTTCTTTTTCTAACGTAGTCGGTGACTCGGGGCTGATTCCTAACAAGATAACATAGTTGCTAGCTGGTTGCTAGCATCATGCAGTCTTACATAAGCATTACAGTCCGACCTATCAGGATTTGACTTGAATAACTTACCTGATTCTCTCCAAAAGACACTTAGCAGTCTGTTAGTAATTTTCCTTTCTATTAAAAGGGGGGAAGTTATGGAAAAATTTCAGGCCCGGTACAAAATGAAAAGTAGTTGTGCTTGTAGCACTAGTGCTTTAATCACATCTTTATTGCCGAATATATAGCTTTCACAGTAGGCTTCTTCAGTGGATAGAGGTGAATGCAGCACTGGAATCAATAAACAATCTTGACTTGATCAGTTCGCATCTCTTGGTGGTGGGTGGTCAGTCCCTCAAGCCTAAAGCAGAGGCAAGCAGCCAGACCTTGTATGCTAGAGTAGATGTGAGATGAAGCAGCTGAAGCTGAGGTCACAGGTGAGCGTGGTTCAGTAGTGATAATGAACACTGTAGTAGTAGCAGTAGTGGAAGTAATAATAATAGCAATACTAATAATAATAATAATAGCACTAGTCAACAATTTTTTTTCGATGCCAAAGATATTTGAACGTAATTGGGGTATTTTGGCGTTGCCGAATTCGAAAATGTCAGTAAATTTTTCAAATTGGCTCTAGTTTGTGAGATATTGCGTACTTACACTCAATTACCAGTCTACAGCTGCCATTCTACAGCTGCCAACAGCTGAAACCTATACATTACACATATAACAAAGCTAATAATGCAATATGTTTATTACAAAGGTCTTACGGCAATACCGAATAGAAAACTCTTCTGAAATTAGATCATTGACTCACGAAATCGTAATGACACGATTGCAAACAAACCATAATACGGGTGGTATGGTATACCACGGGTGGTATGGTATACCACGGGTGGTGTGGTATACCACGGGTGGTATGGTATACCACGGGTGGTGTGGTATACCACGGGTGTTATGGTATACCACGGGTGGTGTGGTATACCACGGGTGGTATGGTATACCACGGGTGGTGTGGTTAGATCATTGACGTTTTGCTTCTTTGTAGCGACCATTTTATAAACTAGTCACTTTTTTGTGATATCTGCCGTTTGACACAATAATCTGTTATATATTATCAGACTGATTTTAAAGTCTAAATTTTCAGTTGCTTTAGAGGGAAGAAAATTTTACAGTGCACATGAAATCCCACAGTGTAAGAACACAAACATGTGAGACACACAGTGTAAGAACACAAACATGTGAGACACACAGTGTAAGAACACAAACATGTGAGACACACAGTGTAAGAACACAAACATCTGAGACACACAGTGTAAGAACACAAACATCTGAGACACACAGTGTAAGAACACAAACATGTGAGACACACAGTGTAAGAACACAAACATGTGAGACACACAGTGTAAGAACACAAACATCTGAGACACACAGTGTAAGAACACAAACATTGAGACAACAGTGTAAGAACACAAAATGTGAGACACACAGTGTAAGAACACAACATGTGAGACACACAGTGTAAGAACACAAACATGTGAGACACACAGTGTAAGAACACAAACATCTGAGACACACAGTGTAAGAACACAAACATGTGAGACACACAGTGTAAGAGCACAAACATGTGAGACACACAGTGTAAGAACACAAACATGTGAGACACACAGTGTAAGAACACAAACATGTGAGACACACAGTGTAAGAACACAAACATGTGAGACACACAGTGTAAGAACACAAACATGTGAGACACACAGTGTAAGAACACAAACATGTGAGATACACAGTGTAAGAACACAAACATGTGAGACACACAGTGTAAGAACACAAACATGTGAGACACACAGTGTAAGAACACAAACATCTGAGACACACAGTGTAAGAACACAAACATCTGAGACACACAGTGTAAGAGCACAAACATGTGAGACACACAGTGTAAGAACACAAACATGTGAGACACACAGTGTAAGAACACAAACATGTGAGACACACAGTGTAAGAACACAAACATGTGAGACACACAGTGTAAGAACACAAACATCTGAGACACACAGTGTAAGAACACAAACATCTGAGACACACAGTGTAAGATCACAAACATCTGAGACACACAGTGTAAGAACACAAACATCTGAGACACACAGTGTAAGATCACAAACATCTGAGACACACAGTGTAAGAACACAAACATCTGAGACACACAGTGTAAGAACACAAACATCTGAGACACACAGTGTAAGAACACAAACATCTGAGACACACAGTATAAGAACACAAACATCTGAGACACACAGTGTAAGAACACAAACATCTGAGACACACAGTGTAAGAACACAAACATGTGAGACACACAGTGTAAGAACACAAACATGTGAGACACACAGTGTAAGAACACAAACATGTGAGACACACAGTGTAAGAACACAAACATGTGAGACACACAGTGTAAGAACACAAACATGTGAGACACACAGTGTAAGAACACAAACATGTGAGACACACAGGGTAAGAACACAAACATGTGAGACACACAGTGTAAGAACACAAACATGTGAGACACACAGTGTAAGAACACAAACATGTGAGACACACAGTGTAAGAACACAAACATGTGAGACACACAGTGTAAGACCACAAACATCTGAGACACACAGTGTAAGAGCACAAACATGTGAGACACACAGTGTAAGAACACAAACATGTGAGACACACAGTGTAAGAACACAAACATGTGAGACATACAGTGTAAGAACACAAACATCTGAGACACACAGTGTAAGAGCACAAACATCTGAGACACACAGTGTAAGAACACAAACATCTGAGACACACAGTGTAAGAACACAAACATCTGAGACACACAGTGTAAGAACACAAACATCTGAGACACACAGTGTAAGAACACAAACATCTGAGACACACAGTGTAAGAACACAAACATGTGAGACACACAGTGTAAGAACACAAACATCTGAGACACACAGTGTAAGAGCACAAACATCTGAGACACACAATGTAAGAACACAAACATCTGAGACACACAGTGTAAGAGCACAAACATCTGAGACACACAGTGTAAGAACACAAACATCTGAGACACACAGTGTAAGAACACAAACATCTGAGACACAGTGTAAGAACACAAACATCTGAGACACACAGTGTAAGAACACAAACATCTGAGACACAGTTTATATTTACACGTTAGAGTGTTCACATGAAGCTCCACACATACCTTGCTCGCTCTCTTTAATGGCTCCAGTCAGGGTCTGTAGAGTCAAGAGAGGAAGTAACCGGCACAGAATCTATTTGTTACATCATCAAAGACTTCCCATGTGTTTCACGCAGATTTTTGACTTTTTGACCAAAGATGCCTCAGTGTAGCATCAATTATATACAAGGAACAAAGTCTAAGTTAGGCTTCAATTGCATCCCATTGCCTTTGCCACCTCGTGTTGTGCCAGATAATAAAGTTTTTCCGGATGATAAATGTAACCTACAATTTAGGAATATTGAGGTGCTCGGCTGCTGCCCTTGCCTGTACTAACACATATAGTAACTTCATATAGCCATGATTCATATAGCCATGCTTCACATAGCCATGCTTAATATAGCCATGCTTCACATAGCCATGCTTAATATAGCCATACTTCACATAGCCATGCTTCACATAGCCATGCTTAATATAGCCATGCTTCACATAGCCATGCTTCACATAGACATGCTTAATATAGCCATGCTTCACATAGCCATGCTTAATATCGCCGTGCTTCATATACCCATTCTTCATATTGCCATGCTTCATATTGACATGCTTCATATAGCCATAATTAATATAGTAATGCTTCATATAGCCATGCTTCATATAGCCATGCTACATATAGCCGTGCTTCATATAGCCATGCTTCACATAGCCATGCTTCATAATGCCGTGCTTCATATAGACATGCTTAATATAGCCATGATTCATATAGCCGTGCTTCATATAGACATGCATCCTATAGCCGTGCTTCATATAGCCATGCTTCACATAGCCATGCTTCACATAGCCATGCTTCATAATGCCGTGCTTCATATAGACATGCTTAATATAGCCATGATTCATATAGCCGTGCTTCATATAGACATGCATCCTATAGCCGTGCTTCATATAGCCATGCTTCACATAGCCATGCTTCACATAGCCATGCTTCATAATGCCGTGCTTCATATAGACATGCTTAATATAGCCATGATTCATATAGCCGTGCTTCATATAGACATGCATCCTATAGCCGTGCTTCATATAGCCATGCTTCATATAGTCGTGCTTCATATAGCCGTGCTTCATATAGCCATGTTTCACATAGCCATGCTTCACATAGCCATGCTTCATAATGCCGTGCTTCATATAGACATGCTTAATATAGCCATGATTCATATAGCCGTGCTTCATATAGACATGCATCCTATAGCCGTGCTTCATATAGCCGTGCTTCATATAGCCGTGCTTCACATAGCCGTGCTTCATATAGCCGTGCTTCACATCATTTACTTCGTGCAGAATTATTCGGGTCTCAGCTTCTTCACTACTTGAATGGATCAATATCAAACACTTCTGGAAGATGAATCTTCAGAACGTTAGTGTGACGTGAGCTGATGACTAGTTTGTCTGCTAGTTGTCGACGGGAACGAGAAAAGCTGAAACTTGTTTTCATTGATGCGAGGCACTCCTGCCGGTTTCTGGGAATTGACGCTGACAGCTCAACATGTAGACAAACTCCCATCGTTCCTTCGCTGCAAGTTTAAAAACCATCAAACATCCAGTGTTTCACATCAACCCTGCCTGTCTGTCGTCAGGCACTGTGTAGGTGCCCACTTTAAAAGGGCTGACTATCATTCAGATAATGCCATCGAGAGTCGTTCACTGAAGAGAAAAAAATAATTAAAAAGATTATGATTAAAAGCGATGGACAATATAGTTGTGAAGAAAAAAATTCCTTTCCTAATACTTTTACACAGGTTAATAGTTTTTATTGTTTGTTAATTTTACATTGTTTCTTATGTTTATGCCAAGAGAGATGATTGACCAGTTAAGTTAAAATGTTCTTTAAACATCAAAACTATTTACTACTAAATAATTATAGGATATTATTTGATATTTGTACGAACCAATATATATTTATACGAGACAATTTTAGTAATGTAAATATGACTTTCTTTAAGTAACAGTAAACATATGATAAATAAGAACATATATAAGAAAAAACGTAATCTCAGATAAATTTGGATGAGATTCTAGAAGTAAATATGTAAAATATATGTTAATGAACATGAGTTTACAGATCTATATATGACTCATTTGCTTCCAATTGTGAAAATAACTGTAATTTTTAAAACATGGATAATAATTTTATCACTAAATTCATAAGTCATCAGAATATTTCATCTGTCTGCTGGTATGAGACAGGTTCAAATCTGCTTCCAGGTAAAGACAAGTTGTAGACAAACATCTCACGATTTAAGGTCAAAAAATGACTAAATTATCTATAGGAAAAATTGTGAAAAAGCCACAGCTAGGTTCATTGTTGTTTTTACTAGAATGAATCTTTCTGCAAAATTCAAATTACATATTTTTAATACAATGAAACTCTATCTATCCTCACATCTGAAAATATACTGCAAGGTTACATGAAATATATGACAGACACACTACCTTATGGTTACATTAAGTTAACAGCCAGTCTAAGTCCTCACATGCCAGAGCAATCAGGAACCCAAGTCCAAAAAGCAGAAAAGAGATAAAGTCACCTACAAGGATAAAGTCAGAAGAGCAGAATACAAAGTTTACACAACATAGCATGGACACCACTCTCTATTGCTATATCTACACATGATAACAAAAAAAAAGGCACAATACCGTGACTGGAACAATACACACACAACCCACACATATAAAAAGAGAGGAGCTTACGACGACGTTTCTGTCCGACTTTGACCATTTACAAAGTCACACTAACACACAGGACAGGTGGAAGGGGTATTTATAGGCAGGCAGACAGGGGAGGGCACAAGAAAGTGGGGTAATATTGGAGGTAGTAGTGGAAGTGGTAGTAGTAGTAGTAGTAGTGGAGTCAGTCATATTCTAGGAAAGGAGCACTGCAATGAAGCTGGCGGCCCGCATGGGTTGGGACAAGAACACAGAGGGGGGAAAAGGCAAATAAAATAAAGGAGGACAAATACAAGGCAAAAGAAAAGAAAAAAACAGAGGAGAAAGGGGAGAAGGGGGAAGAGATAAAAGGGAAAGGAATCAGGTTAAGTCACGGGTGTTCTGAAGTTTGGAGCATTTAACAATGTAATGGGAGAGGAAAGCATCAACAGAGACAAAGCCAGGGCTAAGATTCATACAGGAAAAGTTGTGTATAAGGGAGGATTCAACCAGACGGCGACTGTGAAAGTTAGACGTAGGGTAGACAGTTTTAGCAGAAGACCAATCAATAGGATGACTGTGATCTCTGACATGACAGAAATGAGCATTATTAGTGTCGGCAAGCCTAACACTATTTTTGTGCTCCCTAAGTCTGTCAGAAAGAGATCGGCCAGTTTCTCCAAAGTACTGAAGAGGACAAGAGGAGCAAGAAATAGAGTAGACACCAGGAGAATCTATAGAGGGAGGGGAGGTATGAACTAGATTAGTGCGAAGAGTGTTAGTCTGGCGAAAGGTAAGTTTGATGTCTAAGGAACGGAGAGAGTTGTTGAGATTAGAGAGACCAGAGATGTAGGGAAGGCAGAGGACAGGAGAGTTCCCAGGAGTAGAGGGTTTAGGAGAGAAGAAAGTCCGTTTGGCACGAGAGAAAGCAGAGTCTATGAAATGGGAAGGGTAGCCAAGGCGGAAAAATGAATTATGAAGAGTGGAAATTTCTGCTTCAAGGAACTGAGGATCACAAATGCGGAGAGCACGGAGAAAGAGGGAGATAAGAACACTTTTCCTGACAGAGGAAGCATGATAAGAAAAGTAGTGAATATACATGCCACTGTGCATAGGCTTGCGGTACACGGAAAAGGCAAAACCTGTAACTGAGCGGTGGACATGAACATCAAGGAAAGGAAGCAAAGAATTAGATTCCCAATCAGCTTTAAACTTAATGGAAGGGGCAAGATTATTAAGAGCATCAAGAAAAAGTTGGAAGAGACTTGAGTCATGAGGCCAAAGAGCAAAGATGTCATCTACATAGCGGAGCCAGAGTGAAGGACGTACATCAATAGTGGGAAGAAGAACAGTCTCGAAGTATTCCATGTAAAGATTAGCAAGAACAGGAGATAGAGGAGAGCTAATAGCGACACCAAAGGTTTGAGAATAATATTTACCTTGAAAAGAAAAGGAATTAGAGTCCACACAAAGGCGGATAAGATCAAGAAAGACATCAGTAGGTATAGGGAGATGAAGTAACCCTTCATTGGCCTTCTCTCTGAGAAAATTAAGGACATCATCCAGAGGGACATTAGTGAAGAGGGACTCGACA
This sequence comes from Cherax destructor, assembly GCA_009830355.1. Lineage (NCBI taxonomy): Eukaryota > Metazoa > Arthropoda > Malacostraca > Decapoda > Parastacidae > Cherax > Cherax destructor. Next base: position 53,949 of record WNWK01011545.1, read on the forward strand.
TCAAGACTAAGCATCTTACAGGTCGGGAGAGAGCGAACCCGTTCGATGAAGTCTTGAGAGTGACGAAGGTGGGCAGGAAAAAAAGTACCAAGAAAGGGAGTGAGGGTTTTGGCTAGCCAAGAAGCAAGAGAATAAGAGACAGAACCTCTAGAAGATATGATGGGACGCAGAGGAATATCAGGTTTGTGAGTTTTGAGAAGGCCATAGAAATAGGGCAGAGAGGGACAGATGACACGAAAACGTTGAACAAGGTTAAAGTCAGAAGGACAGAGGTCGGAGAGAGTCTTAAGTTTCTTGTTGAAAGTTCTCTTGATGCGATCAAGAGGGTTGGAAACGAGAGGAGTGTAGGTACGTGAGTCAGAGAGCAAGACATCGGCTTTACGGAGGTAATCCTCTCGATCGAGGATAACTACCGAATTACCTTTGTCAGAAGAGAGTATGACAATGTTACCTGGAGTTTACCTGGAGAGAATTCCAGGGGTCAACGCCCCCGCGGCCCGGTCTGTGACCAGGCCTCATGTTGGACCAGAGCCTGATCAACCAGGCTGTTACTGCTGGCCGCACGCAGTCCAACGTACGAACCACAGCCTCGCTGGTCAGGTACCGACTTTAAGTGCCTGTCCAGTGCCTGCTTGAAGACAGCCAGGGGTTTGTTGGTAATCCCCCTGATGTATGCTGGGAGGCAGTTGAACAATCTTGGGCCCCTGACACTTATTGTGTTGTCCCTCAACGTGCTAGTGGCACCCCTGCTCTTCATTGGGGGGATGTTACATCGCCTGCCGAGTCTTTTGCTTTCGTAGGGAGTGATTTTCGTGTGCAAGTTTGGTACTAATCCCTCGAGAATTTTCCATGTGTATATAATAATGTATCTCTCCCGCCTGCGTTCTAGAGTACAGGTTTAGGAACTTCAAGCGTTCCCAGTAATTGAGGTGGTTTATCGCAGTTATGTGTGCGGTGAAGGTTCTCTGCACATTTTCAAGGTCAGCAATTTCACCCGCCTTGAAAGGTGCAGTTAGTGTGCAGCAATATTCCAGCCTAGATAGAACAAGCGATCTGTAGTGTCAACATGGGCTTGGCATCCCTGGTTTTGAAGGTTCTCATTATCCATCCTGTTATTTTTCTAGCAGATGCAATTGCTACGGTGTTATGGTCCATGAAGGTGAGGTCCTCTGACATGATCACTCCCAGATCTTTGACATTAGTTTTTCTCTCTATTGTGTGGTTAGCGTTGGATTTAAGAGCAGAAAGGGCAAGTTGATAGCGGCGAGAAAGGTGATGGTTCTTAGAAAACAGACTATCAAGAGCAGGAAGGAGAGCGCCACGAAAAGTGGATAAATCAGGAAGATTATTACGAGAGCGAGACTGGCGAAAAGAATCAAAAGAGGTAATCATGTCAATACCAGCGCGAGGGGCAGGTGAAGTGGCAAAGGAAAGACCAAAACCAAGCAGTTCAAGCTCATGCTGGGAGAGTGTGACAGAAGACACATTAGTAACACAGTCGGTAAGGGAGAATTTGGACCAAGGACTATCTGAGATGAGACGCTGAAGTTTGTTCTGTAGTTTAGAAGATTGCATTTGTGAATTCAGGCGAGCAGTGTCAAAAGCGACGGTAGTGAGAAGGTTACAGAGATCTTGTGGAAGAGAAGCAGAGAGAGCATGTTGACGCTGACGGAGAGTAAAGAAGGCATCTTCAACCTGAGACTTAGTAGAAATAATGAGCTGTTGGAGTAGGAGACGGGCATGATCAGGAAAGGGAGTGCCCAGTGGGTTGGGTTTCAGGAAATGGGAGAAGGAAGGGGGTAGAACCTGCTCAACAAGACAGTCACGGAGAAGCGAAGCTGATTCTTACGACGCCTGGTGGCAATAAGAGCAACCTCATAAGAACGAAAGACGGGTTTAAAAGAAGGAAGAACATTAAAAAAGTTAGAAAGAATAAGACGCTTACCTGCGGGGTCCAAAAATAACAAAAAAATGCACAATACCGTGACTGGAACAATACACACACAACCCGCACATATAAAAAGAGAGGAGCTTACGACGACGTTTCGGTCCAACTTGGACCATTTACAAAGTCACACTAACACACAGGACAGGTGGAAGGGGTATTTATAGGCAGGCAGACAGGGAAGGGCACAAGAAAGTGGGGTAATAATGGAGGTAGTAGTGGAAGTGGTAGTAGTAGTAGTGGAGTCAGTCATATTCTAGGAAAGGAGCACTGCAATGAAGCTGGCGGCCCGCATGGGTTTGGACAAGAACACAGAGGGAGGAAAAGGCAAATAAAATAAAGAAGGACAAATACAAGGCAAAAGAAAAGAAAGAAAAGAAAACCTCTCTCTTTATATGTGCGGGTTGTGTGTGTATCTACACATGATAATTTACAGAAACTAGGTACCAGAGTTTATGGATATGAATGAAAGGTCAGAGGGGCGACCATTTCACTCTGAGTCAAAGTCAACAGTGTAGTTAAATACGACTCAATGAACAACTGACAGAACATAAGATCAACAATGGACGTGGCAAATAAACTCTAAATCCATGTCTCCCACATGACGTGGTACACACACAAAAATAAACTCTGAGACACTCTACAACCACAATGTGCAAGAAATGTGTTTTCGTGCTTGGTAGTTTTTAATGGACACGAACTCATATCTGCCGTGCAAGGCGGTCAGCAAGGTGAGGTTGACTGTATCATAGATTAAGTCCTGCCCATGGTGTGTCAACACGTGAATCATTCACCAGGTTCTTCTCTGAACACCACACTTGGTAACACTGACATGTAAATGTGTGAATAATTACAAGCCCTTTATTTATTTAAGCAAAGCCCTCATGTCTATGTTCCTGGCTGACAATGACATTGTCACTTGTATTATACATGAACCTAATATTAGACAGATAAATACCAAGAATGTACAGTTAAACGTTGCAACTGAACTACAATATCAACAATATAATGACAGACGAGCAAAATATAATATCCTGTAAGACTTAAATCATTAATGTCTATAAATCATCAGAGTTTGTCATAAATTACCAGATATAGTTCTTACCGTGTGGATATTTTGGTCGTGACCAGAAATACTGTTCGCTCGAAAACTGTGTTTAGAAATCCAGTCCGTTCGTTCGAAGCGATTGGAAGCCTCTGCGTTCGTGAGTTGTCACTGAAATCCTGAGCGTTCGTGAACTGTTTGAAAATGTGAGTTTGACTCTGACAGAGTGAGACCCTACTGGGTCTTTGACCTCTGACCCATCAAGATGAAAATTAATGTTTTCCTCCATAAATGTAACAAAGTTTATTTACACAAAAACACCACATTCTGTGTTTCCCAGTATTCAGTGTTCTTCCTAGAACACTTTCGTTCTCAGCTCACAGTGTGTTCCCAGCACAGTGTGTTCCCAGCACAGTGTGTTCCCAGCACAGTGTGTTCCCAGCACAGTGTGTTCCCAGCACAGTGTGTTCCCAGCACAGTGTGTTCCCAGCACAGTGTGTTCCCAGCACAGTGTGTTCCCAGCACAGTGTGTTCCCAGCACAGTGTGTTCCCAGCACAGTGTGTTCCCAGCACAGTGTGTTCCCAGCACAGTGTGTTCCCAGCACAGTGTGTCCGCACAGTGTGTTCCCAGCACAGTGTGTTCCCAGCACAGTGTGTTCCCAGCACAGTGTGTTCCCAGCACAGTGTGTTCCGCCAGGTGTTCAGCACAGTGTGTTCCCAGCACAGTGTGTTCCCAGCACAGTGTGTTCCCAGCACAGTGTGTTCCCAGCACAGTGTGTTCCCAGCACAGTGTGTTCCCAGCACAGTGTGTTCCCAGCACAGTGTGTTCCCAGCACAGTGTGTTCCCAGCACAGTGTGTTCCCAGCACAGTGTGTTCCCAGCACAGTGTGTTCCCAGCACAGTGTGTTCCCAGCACAGTGTGTTCCCAGCACAGTGTGTTCCCAGCACAGTGTGTTCCCAGCACAGTGTGTTCCCAGCACAGTGTGTTCCCAGCACATGTGTTCCCAGCACAGTGTTCCCAGACAGTGTGTTCCAGCACAGTGTGTTCCAGCACGTGTGTTCCCAGCACAGGTGTTCCCAGCATGTTAGAAGTTACCCTTAGCACAGGATCACGCACAGGATTACCAGTAACATTGTCACACTGTATAAGTGTTTAGTAAGGCCTATCAGCATCACGCCGAAATAACATTGTAATACCTTGATACAACTGTAACAATACACAGTAAATGATCAGTATACTTTCTGAGAAAAAATATACATTAATACCGTAATCAGTCAAAAAAAATTGTTTATCAAATTACCAGTCGTAATCAGTGTTACGAGAAACTGATAACAATAAACAAATGTTTCATAAATAATCACCAATTAAATTAGGTTTTCAGACCGAAGGCAAAAATGCACTTAGCTACCGATCATGTCAAATATTTTAATTCTGCAATGTATCTACCAGTCAGTAACAGGTGTTGGGCAAACCTGCTACGAGACTAAAATATTCCCGCAAGCCAGTCACAGGTGTTGGCCACACCTGCTACAAGACTAAAATAAAACCGCCAGCCAGTCACAGGTGTTAGCCACACCTGCTACGAGACTAAAATATACCCTCCAGCCAGTAACAGGTGTTGGCCAAACCTGCTATGAGACTAAAATATACCCGCCAGCCAGTCACAAGTGTTGGCCACACCTGCTACGAGACTAAAATATACCCGCCAGTCAGTAACAGGTGTTGGCCAAACCTGCTACGAGACTAAAATATACCCGCCAGTCAGTAACAGGTGTTGGTAAAACCTGTTATGAGACTAAAATATACCCGCCAGCCAGTAACAGGTGTTAGTAAAACCTGTTATGAGACTAAAATATACCCGCCAGCCAGTCACAGGTGTTGGCCACACCTGCTACGAGACTAAAATATACCCGCAAGCCAGTCACAGGTGATGGCCACACCTACTACGAGACTATAATACGACTAATATTAAACACCTTTAACTAAGTCAACTCTATTATATTAACTATGCAGACTCACATTCTTTGTCTCTGTCTGTCTGTCTGTCTGTCTGTCTGTCTGTCTGTTTGTCTGTCTGTCTGTTTGTCTGTCTGTCTGTCTCTGTCTCTGTCTCTCTCTCTCTGGGAGTCCTGGATCACATTTATCACAAAGAAATGTCAAGAAGAAAAATTTATATCGCTCGTAGCTTTCAAAGTTAGTGACCAGGACACCTTCAGTTTTTGGTTCTCGATCATCAGTTGATCTACTGAACGGGAGGACACTGCCCGAATCGCCTTACCACCACAACCATCCCTCTCAGGCTACGAACGGGAGGACACTGCCCGAGGCGCCTTACCACCACAACCATCCCTCTCAGGCTACGAACGGGAGGACACTGCCCGAGGCGCCTTACCACCATAACCATCCCTCTCAGGCTATGAACGGGAGGACACTGCCCGAGGCGCCTTACCACCACAACCATCCCTCTCAGGCTACGAACGGGAGGACACTGCCCGAGGCGTCTTACCACCACAACCATCCCTCTCAGGCTACGAACGGGAGGACACTGCCCGAGGCGCCTTACCACCACAACCATCCCTCTCAGGCTACGAACGGGAGGACACTGCCCGAGGCGCTTTACCAACACAACCATCCCTCTCAGGCTACGAACGGGAGGACACTGCCCGAGGCGCTTTACCACCACAACCATCCCTCTCAGGCTACGAACGGGAGGACACTGCCCGAGGCGCTTTACCACCACAACCATCCCTCTCAGGCAACGAACGGGAGGACACTGGCCGAGGCGTCTTACCACCACAACCATCCCTCTCAGGCTACGAACGGGAGGACACTGCCCGAGGCGCTTTACCACCACAACCATCCCTCTCAGGCTACGAACGGGAGGACACTGCCCGAGGCGCTTTACCACCACAACCATCCCTCTCAGGCAACGAACGGGAGGACACTGGCCGAGGCGCCTTACCACCACAACCATCCCTCTCAGGCTATGAACGGGAGGACACTGGCCGAGGCGCTTTACCACCACAACCATCCATCTCAGGCTACGAACGGGAGGACACTGCCGAGGCGCTTTACCACCACAACCATCCCTCTCAGGCAACGAGCGGGAGGACACTGCCCGAGGCGCCTTACCACCACAACCATCCCTCTAAGGCTATGAACGGGAGGACACTGCTTGAGGCGCCTTACCACCACAACCATCCCTCTCAGGCTACGAACGGGAGGACACTGCCCGAGGCGTCTTACCACCACAACCATCCCTCTCAGGCTACGAACGGGAGGACACTGCCTGAGGCGCCTTACCACCACAACCATCCCTTTCAGGCTATGAACGGGAGGACACTGCCCGAGGCGTCTTACCACCACAACCATCCCTCTCATGCTACGAACGGGAGGACACTGCCTGAGGCGCCTTACCACCACAACCATCCCTCTCAGGCTACGAACGGGAGGACACTGCCCGAGGCGCTTTACCACCACAACCATCCCTCTCAGGCAACGAACGGGAGGACACTGCCCGAGGCGCCTTACCACCACAACCATCCCTCTCAGGCTATGAACGGGAGGACACTGCCTGAGGCGCCTTACCACCACAACCATCCCTCTCAGGCTACGAACGGGAGGACACTGCCCGAGGCGTCTTACCACCACAACCATCCCTCTCAGGCTACGAACGGGAGGACACTGCCTGAGGCGCCTTACCACCACAACCATCCCTTTCAGGCTATGAACGGGAGGACACTGCCCGAGGCGCCTTAACACCACAACTATCCCTCTCATGCTACGAACGGGAGGACACTGCCCGAGGCGCTTTACCACCACAACCATCCCTCTCAGGCAACGAACGGGAGGACACTGCCCGAGGCGCCTTACCACCACAACCATCCCTCTCAGGCTACGAATGAGAGGACACTGCCTGAGGCGCCTTACCACCACAACCATCCCTCTCAGGCTATGAACGGGAGGACACTGCCCGAGGCGTCTTACCACCACAACCATCCCTCTCAGGCTATGAACGGGAGGACACTGCCCGAGGCGTCTTACCACCACAACAATCCCTCTTAGGCTACGAACGGGAGGACACTGCCCGAGGCGCCTTACCACCAAAACCATCCCTCTCAGGCTACGAACGGGAGGACACTGCCCGAGGCGCTTTACCACCACAACCATCCCTCTCAGGCAACGAACGGGAGGACACTGGCCGAGGCGCCTTACCACCACAACCATCCCTCTCAGGCTACGAACGGGAGGACACTGCCTGAGGCGCCTTACCACCACAACCATCCCTCTCAGGGAATGAACGGGAGGACACTGCCCGAGGCGTCTTACCACCACAACCATCCCTCTCAGGCTATGAACGGGAGGACACTGCCCGAGGCGCCTTACCACCACAACCATCCCTCTCAGGCTATGAACGGGAGGACACTGCCGAGGCGTCTTACCACCACAACCATCCCTCTTAGGCTACGAACGGGAGGACACTGCCCGAGGCGCCTTACCACCACAACCATCCCTCTAAGGCTACGAACGGAGGACACTGCCCGAGGCGCCTTACCACCACAACCATCCCTCTCAGGCTACGAACGGGAGGACACTGCCTGAGGCGCCTTCACCACAACCATCCCTCTCAGTCTACGAACGGGAGGACACTGCCCGAGGCGCCTTACCACCACAACCATCCCTCTCAGGCTACGAACGGGAGGACACTGCCCGAGGCGCCTTACCACCACAACCATCCCTCTCAGGCTACGAACGGGAGGACACTGCCCGAGGCGCCTTACCACCACAACCATCCCTCTCAGGCTACGAACGGGAGGACACTGCCCGAGGCGCCTTACCACCACAACCATCCCTCTCAGGCTACGAACGGGAGGACACTGCCTGAGGCGCCTTACCACCACAACCATCCCTCTCAGTCTACGAACGGGAGGACACTGCCCGAGGCGCCTTACCACCACAACCATCCCTCTCAGGCTACGAACGGGAGGACACTGCCGAGGCGCCTACCACCACAACCATCCCTCTCAGGCTACGAACGGGAGGACACTGCCCGAGGCGCCTTACCACCACAACCATCCCTCTCAGGCTACGAAAGGGAGGACACTGCCCGAGGCGCCTTACCACCACAACCATCCCTCTCAGGCTACGAACGGGAGGACACTGCCCGAGGCGCCTTACCACCACAACCATCCCTCTCAGGCTACGAACGGGAGGACACTGCCCGAGGCGCCTTACCACCACAACCATCCCTCTCAGGCTACGAACGGGAGGACACTGCCCGAGGCGCCTTACCACCACAACCATCCCTCTCAGGCTATATCTATATTACACTGTTTCACTTTTATGTATTGGCTGGAGGAGAGAAGGCAGGTGCGCACGCAAAATTAATTGAAACACTATAAAACAGCAAAATAAATATGTAATCCCTATAGGGATTTCACTCTGACTTCTACCGTCATAGTGCAAAAAAAAAAAACTACGTAATTGACTTTGAAAACTGTGCAGAGATTCCATAAGCCAGTGTGAGCCAACGTTTATTACACAGTTGTGTGTGTGTGTGTTTGTGTTTGTGTGTGTGTACTCACCTAGTTGTGGTTGCAGGCGTCGAGTCACAGCTCCTGGCCCTGCCTCTTCACTGGCCCGTACTGGGTCACTCTCCCTGCGCCATGAGCTTTATCATACCTCTGCTTAAAGCTATGTATGAAGCCTGCCTCCACTACATCGCTTTCTAAACTATTCCACTTCCCGACCACTCTGTGACTGAAGAAATACTTCCTAACATCTCTGTGATTCATCTAAGTCTTCAACTTCCAATTGTGTCCCCTTGTTGTTGTGTCCCATCTCTGGAACATTCTGTCTCTGTCCACTTTGTCAATTCCTCTCAGTATCTTATATGTTGTTATCATGTCTCCCCTATCTCTCCTGTCCTCCAGTGTCGTCAGGTCGATTACCCTTAACCTTCCCCGTAGGACAAACCCCTTTGCTCCGGGACTAATCTTGTTGCAAACCTTTTCACTTTCTGAAAAATTTTTCACGTGCTTGGGTAGGTGTGGGTTCCAAACTGGGTGCATACTCCAGTATGGGGGAACGTACACAGTGTACAAAGGGGCCTGAACGATTCCTTTTTTAAGATGTCGGAATGTTTTTCTTAGGTTTGCTAGGCGCCCCTATGCTGCAGCAGTTATTTGGTTGATGTTTCGCCTCAGGAGATGTTCCCGGTGTTATACTCACCCCAAGATCTTTTCCTTGATTGAGGTTTGCAGTCCCCCCAAGGGGTGTCTCCGTCTGCGGGCTTCTTTGCCCTTCCCCCCAAACTTATGACTTTGTCTTTGGGGGGGTTGGGAAATCCAGGAGCCTTTCTGGACCAAGGGGCCCGCCTGTCCAGATCTTTTTTTAGTTCTGCCTGGTCCTCGTCCGATTGAATTCTTTCTCAACTTCACATCATCTGCAAACAGGGACACTTCCCGGGGCTATTCCTTCCGTCATGTCGTTTCAAATCCATAAAAAGCACTGGTCCCAGGACTGATCCCTGTGGAACCCCGCTCGTCACCGGCGCCCACTCTGGGCACCTCGCCCGTACCATGACTCGCTGCTGTCTTCCCCGCGGGGATTCCCTGATCCCTTGTAGTGCCTTCCTGTTACCCCCGCCTGGTCCTCCAGCTTCTGCACTTATCACTTGTGTGGAACTGTGTCAAACGCCTTCTTTCAATCCAAGAATATGCAATCTCCCCCCCCTCTCTCTTGTCTTATTGCTGTCACCCTGTAGTAGAACTCCAGTAGGTTTGTGACACCCGGTTTCCCCTCCCTGAAACCGTGTTGGCCGTCGTTGATAAGCTCATTCCTTTCAGGTGCTCAACCACTTTTCTCCTGACTATCTTCTCCATGACCTTGCATACTATACATGTCAGTGACACTGGTCTGTAGTTTGGGGAGATCCTGTCTCCCTTTTTTTAAAAAATTGGGGCTTCATTTTTTGTCTTCCATACCTCAGATAGTTGCCCTTTTTTGATAGGGTTTTAAACTGGGTTAGGGGTAAATGTTTGTTCCCAGGCCCAAAAGGATTTAACCGGGCC
>WNWK01011546.1:0-64006 GCA_009830355.1 Cherax destructor
TTTTTTCAACAAGTCGGCCGTCTCCCACCGAGGCAGGGTGACCCAAAAAGAAAGAAAATCCCCAAAAGAAAATACTTTCATCTCATTCAACATTTCACCACACTCATACATAATCACTGTCTTTCCAGAGGGCTCCAGATACGACAGCTGAGAAAAGTCCTCCCAGCTGTCACTATCTCAGACCCCTCCTTTAAAGTGCAGGCATTGTACTTCCCATTTCCAGGACTCAAGTCCAACTAAATCAATTAACTGGTTTCCCTGAATCCCTTCACAAAATGTTACCCTGCTCCCTCCAACAGATCGTCATGTCCCAAAAACCATTCGTCTCCATTCCTCCTATCTAACACGCTCACATGCTTGCTGGAAGTCCAAGCCCCTCCCCACAAAACCTCCTTTACCCCTTCCCTCCAACCTTTTCTAGGACGACCCCTACCCCGCCTTCCTTCCCCTACAGATTTATACGCTCTCCAAGTCATTCTACTTTGATCCATTCCTCTAAATGACCAAACCACCTCAACAACCCCTCTTCAGCCCTCTGATAAATACTTTTAGTAACTCCACACCTTCTCCTAATTTCCACATTCCGAATTTTCTGCATATATTTACACCACACATTGCCCTTAGACAGGACATCTCCACTGCCTCCAGCCTCCTCCTCGCTGCAGCATTTGCACCATGCTTCACACCCATATAGAGTGTTGGTACCACTATCTTCGTACATTCCCTTCTTTGCCTCCATGGATAACGTTTTTGTCTCCACAGATACCTCAATGCACCACTCACCTTTTTTCCTTCATCAATTCTGTGGTTAACCTCATCCTTCATAAACCCATCCGCTGACATCAACTCCCAAATATCTGAAAACATTTACTTCTTCCATAATCCCTCTCTCCAATGTGATATCCAATTTTCTTTATTTAAATCGTTTGATACCCTCATCACCTTACTCTTATCTATGTTCACTTTTAACTTTCTACCTTTACACACTCTCCCAAACTCGTCCACTAACCTTTGCAACTTTTCTTTAGAATCTCCCATAAGCACAGTATCATCAGCAAAAAGTAACTGTGTCAACTCCCATTTTGCATTTAATTCTCCATAATTTAATCCGCCCCTCTCCCCAACACCCTAGCATTTACTTCTTTTACAACCCCATCTATAAATATATTAAACAACCATGGTGACATTACACATCCCTGTCTAAGACCTACTTTTACCGGGAAGCAATCTCCTCTCCTACACACCCTAACCTGAGCCTCACTATCCTCATAAAAACTCTTTACAGCCTTCAGTAACTTACTACCTATTCCATACACTTGCAACATTTGCCACATTGCTCCCCTATCCACTCTATCATATGCCTTTTCTAAATCCATAAATGCAATAAAAACTTCTCTACCTTTATCTAAATACTGTTCACATATATGCTTCACTGTAAACACTTGATCTAAAATCCCTACCCACTCTAAAGCCTCCTTGCTCATCTGCAATCCTACTCTCTGTCTTACCTCTAATTCTTTCAATAATAACCCTGCCATACACTTTACCTGGTATCTCAGTAAACTTATTCCCTATAATTTTACACTCTCTTTTATCCCCCTTCCCTTTATATAAAGGAACTATACATGCTCTCTGCCAATCCCTAGGTACCTTCCTCTTTCATACATTTATTAAACAAAAATACCAACCACTCCAGCACTATATCCCCCTGCTTTTAACATTTCTGTCATGATTCCGTCAATTCCAGCTGCTTTACCCCCTTTCATTCTATGTAATGCCTCACGCACCTCCCCCACACACACATCCTGCTCTTCTTCACTCCTAAACGATGTTGTACCTCCTGGCCAGTACATGAAATTACCGCCTCCCTTTTTCATCGACATTTAAAGTTCCTCAAAATATTCCGCCATCTACCCAATACCTGCAGCTCCCCATCTACTAACTCCCTACTCTGTTTTTAACTTACAAATCCATTCGTTCCCTAGGCTTTCTTACCTTGTTTATCTCACTCCAAAAATTTTTTTGTTTTCAGCAAAATTTCTTGACAGAGCCTCTCCCATTCTTTCATCCGCTCTTCTTTTGCACTCTCTCACCACTCTCTTCACCTTTCTTTTACTCTCCATATACTCTGCTCTTCTATTAACACTTCTGTTTTGTAAAACCTCTCATAAGCTACCCTTTTCTCTTTTATCACCCTTTACTTCTTCATTCCACCACTCCTCCTCTTTCCTCCTGCACCCACCCTCCTATAGCCACAAACTTCTGCCCCACATTCTAATACTGCATTTTTAAAACTATCCCAACTCTCTTCAACCCCCCCACTACTCCTACTTGCACTAGCCCACCTTTCTGCCAATAGTTGCTTATATCTCACCCTAACTTCCTCCTCCCTTAGTTTATACACTTTTACCTCTCTCTTACTTGCTGTTGCCATTTTCTTTTTGTCCCATCTACCTTTTACTCTAACTGTAGCTACAACCAAATAATGATCTGATATATCCGTTGCCCCTCTATAAACATGTACATCCTGAAGCCTACTCATCAACCTTTTATCCACCAATACATAATCCAACAAACTACTTTCCTTACGTGCTATATCATACCTTGTATATTTATTTATCCTCTTTTTCATAAAATATGTATTACTTATTACCAAACCTCTTTCTACACATAGCTCAATTAATGGTTCCCCATTTACATTTACCCCTGACACCCCAAATTTACCTACTACTCCATCCACAACATTTTTACCCACTTTAGCATTAAGATCCCCCAACCACCATTACTCTCTCACTTGGTTCAAAACTCCCTACACACTCACTCAACATTTCCCAAAATCTCTCTCTCTCCTCTACATTTCTCTCTTCTCCAGGTGCATAAACACTTACTATAACCCACTTTTCACATCCAACCTTTATTTTACTCCACATAATCCTTGAATTTATACATTTATATTCCTTCTTTACCTGCCATAACTGATTATTCAACATTATTGCCACTCCTTCTTTAGCTCTAACTCTATTTGAAACCCCTGATCTAATCCCATTTATTTCTCCCCACTGAAACTCTCCTACCCCATTCAGCTTTGTCTCACTTAAAGCCAGGACATCCAGCTTCTTTTCATTCATAACATCTACAATCATCTCTTTCTTATCATTCGCACAACATCCACGCACATTCAAACATCCCACTTTGACGGTTTTCTTCTTCTTCTTTTAGTAAGCTATACAGGAAAAGGGGTTACTAGCCCTTGTTCCCGGCATCTTAGTTGACTTTTACAACACGCATGGCTTACGGAGGAAAGATTCTTATTCCACTTCCCCATGGATATGAAAGGGAAAAGCAATAAGAACAAGAACTATTAAGATAAAATCAAAGAAAACTCAGATGAGTTTGTATACATAAACGTGTACATGTTTGCGTAGTGTGACCTAAGTGTAAGTAGAAGTAGCAAGACGTACCTGAAATCTTGCATGTTTATGAGACAGAAAAAGACACCAGCAATCCTACCATCATGTAAAACAGTTTCAGGTTTCTGTTTCACAGTCACCTGGCAGGATGGTAGTACTTCCCTGGGTGGTTGCTGTCTACCAACCTACTACCTGTAATATATATATATATATATATATATATATATATATATATATATATATATATATATATATATATATATATATATATATATATATTATATATATAGCCTTAGGACTCATCCTCAATCCGTCAAAGCGTGAAATCATCACAACAAACCAGGAAATAATCAATGCGGTGCAAACAATCCTCCCAGAAGTCACTACTACCACTCCATCCAACAGTACCCTCCTGGGAGCACCGCTGGGTCACCAGGCCATCGACACGGCCCTCAAGGACAAAGTGAATGACCTGGAAAGAATGGAGGAGAGAATAAGTGATCTTGATGCCCATGATGCCCTGTATCTCCTCACAAGGTGTCTTACTATGCCAAGACTCACTTACTTCTTGAGGTGCGCACCCTCTTTTGACAACCCAACACTTGACGAGTATGACGCACACCTGAGATCAACCTTTAAGAAGGTACTGAATCTGTCACTAGAGGATCGGCAATGGGAGCAGGCAACCCTCCCAGTGCGACTGGGAGGTATAGGGGTGCGCAAAGCAACGCAGGTAGCTTTACCTGCATTTCTGTCATCGTGTTTGGCCTCCTGTGGATTAGTCAAGAAGATTGTCCCTGAACGTTTGAGAGGTGTGGTGGGAGCTCAAGACCCCAGGTTCATTGAAGCAGCCGAGCGGTGGGACACCCTTGCAGACTCCTCCAGTAGACCAGCTCCTCCCAAAGAGCACAAGCAGACCCACTGGGACAAACCGATCATGGAAAAAATTGCCAACACAATGCTCACCAACGCTTCAGGAAAGGACAAAGCTCGTCTCCTAGCGGTGAAGGCACCATACTCAGGAGATTTCCTTCTAGCTGTTCCCAATTCCTCTCTGGGGACTCGACTCGACCCACAGGCCATTCGGATTGGTGTTGCTCTTCGCATAGCCGCCCCCATACTCACCGAACATAGGTGCATTTGCGGCAGGGCGACGGCTGATCAATTTGGACTTCATGGTCTCGTGTGTCACACATCAGAAGGGAAATATGCTAGACATGAGGAGGTCAATGACATCATAAAGAGAAGCCTCGTCACAGCTCGTTGCCCAGTTCAATGGGAACCCTAAGTGCAGAGGTCTGATGGAAGTCAAAAGCGTCCTGATGGAGCCACTATGCTACCCTGGAAGGATGGTAAGCAGATTGCTTGGGACTACACCTGTGTTGCCACAATGGCAGACACCTACTTGCCATACTCCGTAGCCGAAGGGGGTGGAGCTGCCAGCCACAGGGAGACCCAGAAGACTCGCAAATATGAAGGCATTCCCCCTTGCTATAACTTCATCCCAATAGGGTCGGAGACCCATGGAGCATGGGGCAAGTGTGCTCTAAAGTTTCTCAAAGAGCTGGGTGAAAAACTCATCATAGAAACCAAGGACCACAGGGCGACCAGCTTCCTCTTTCAGAGACTCAGTGTTGCGATCCAGAGGGAAAATGCCTGCAGCATTTTGGGCACGCGGCCCATTGCCGGGGAGCTGGACGAAGTATTTGACATGTAGCTCTGAGTTGTTATCTATGTTGTTTTACTCCCTATTGTATTCTTGTCAATGTATTTTGTCAATGTATTTTGTCTTGAAATAAATTTTATATACAGTATTCAAAAGATGGGGTGGTAGGGGAAGTGGAATATTCAAATGGCTTCAGAAAGAAATCTAAATATTCTTCCTTGAAGCATTTTTATCCACTTCTCGAGGCTATGGGATCCTATATATATATATATATATATATATATATATATATATATATATATATATATATATATATATATATATATATATATATACATACAAAACAATCGCAAACAGGCAATTTTAATAATGCAGAACAGCCTACATGGAGATAGAAATCTGACTAGAGATTTTCATCCCTATGTCGCTTGTTCTTCATATAGTGATAGACATATATATATATTAGACAGAGAGAGAGAGGACGAGAGTGTCTGGTGGGAGTCAGGTGTGAGACCTAGTTTTTGCCTTACCACCTGCACTGCCATCAACAGAAGCTGTAGGAACAGTATAGGCAAATGACAGTTTCAAAAGGAGAGCGTCAGCAACAGAAATGCCAACATTACCAGCACTGACAGCAACAGTCACAACAGCATACTAGTAGCGTCAGTAGCAGTGTCGAGAACAGCAATGCAAGTGGCGACTACGGTAGCACAACAGCAGCAACAGTAGCAGAGGTAGGAAATCAGTGGCAGCACCATCAACAGTACCATCAATACCAGAGACAAGAGTAGAAGTAGCAGTGGCATCAGTGGCAGCACCATCAACAGCAGCATCAATAACATTAGGACGTGTTGCCTTAAGGCACCTACTGTCCATGTTCACCTGTCAGTAAAATAGGTACGTACCTGGGTGTTAGTCGACTGGTGTGGGTCGCATCCTGGGACAAAACGAACCTAATTCATTGATGTCAGCTAGGTGTGTATACCTTGTACATGTACTTGTAGAAATAAACATTATTTTTATTATTATATTGTCAACAGGAGCAGCGACACCAACATCAGCAGCAGTACCAACAGGAGCAGCAGCAGTAGTACCAACAGAAGCAGCAGCAGCAGTAGTACCAACAGGAGCAGCAGCAGTAGTACCAACAGGAGCAGCAGCAGTAGTACCAACAGGCCAGCAGAGACAACACACAGTAACAACAGTAGAAGCAAGCAGTGCAGCAGCAGCACAACCACAGATAGCAGCAGTGCCAGCAGCAGCACCAACAACAGATAGAAGCAGTGCCAGCAGCAGCACCAACCACAGATAGCAGCAGTGCCAGCAGCAGCACCAACAACAGATAGCAGCAGTGCCAGCAGCAGCACCAACAAGCAGATAGCAGAGCAGATAGCAGCAGCAGCAGCACCAACCACAGATAGCAGCAGTGCCAGCAGCAGCACCAACAACAGATAGCAGCAGTGCCAGCAGCAGCACCAACAACAGATAGCAGCAGTGCCAGCAGCAGCACCAACAACAGATAGCAGCAGTGCCAGCAGCAGCACCAACAACAGATAGCAGCAGTGCCAGCAGCAGCACCAACAACAGATAGCAGCAGCTGACCAGGCATGCAGCACCAACAACAGATAGCAGCAGTACCAGCAGCAGCACCAACAACGGATAGCAGCAGTGCCAGCAGCAGCACCAACAACGGATAGCACATGCAAGCAGCAGCAGCAAAGATAGCAGCAGGTGCCAGCAGCAGCAAACCAGGATAGCAGCAGTGCCAGGCAGCACAACAGATAGCAGCAGTGCTAGCAGCAGCACCAACCACAGATAGCAGCAGTGCCAGCAGCAGCACCAACAACAGATAGCAGCAGTGCCAGCAGCAGCACCAACAACGGATAGCAGCAGTGCCAGCAGCAGCACCAACAACAGCAGCACCATCAACAGCATCAGCAATAGCATTATCACAGTCATGGGTGAGGAGCACTAAATCCGTAGGGGTCATAGGAGGCAATCATGTCCAAGGAAGGGAAGTGGGAGGTCCAAATCCTTGTATCAAGAGCCCCTCATCAGAAACCTTCCTTGAAGGACTCACCAGAAGCAGCAACGTCACTACCAACAAAAATAGCAGCACTTCTAGTGCCATCGCTAACATCACCAGCAGCACCACTAATATAAGTAGCAGAAGATTACCAGCACTTAGCACCACAATCAGCACCAGTACCATCCCCACCACCACCGCCACCGCTACCGCCACCACCACCGCCGCCACCACCACCACCACCGCCGCCACCACCGCCGCCACCGCCACCGCCGCCACCACCACCACCGCCACCACCACTGCCACAGCCAGCACCACCACCACCGCTACCACCGCTACCGCCACCACCACCACCGCCGCCACCACCACCACTGCCACCGCCGCCGCCACCACCACCACCGCCGCCACCACCGCCGCCACCGCCACCGCCGCCACCACCACCACCACCGCCACCACTGCCACCGCCATCACCACCACCACCGCTACCGCCACCGCCACCACTGCCACCGCCGCCACCACCACCACCGCCACCACTGCCACCGCCGCCACCACCACCACCGCCAGCACCACCACCACAACCACCACCACCACAACCACCACCCCCAGCACCACCGCCAGCACCACCACCACCACCGCCACAGCCAGCACCACCCCTAGCACCACCGCCACCAATGGAGAGAAACAGTTTAAAATGCCGACTTGATCGATGAAGACACAATATTGACTATGTTTCGCCCACGCATTGACTTTAAAAAATGCACCAAGTAGGCGAAACGTTGTCAATAAAGGATCGCATTATACTGCCGTCGTGTCTTTATACAGAACAACAATAAAGCAGAAGCAGCAGAAGAACAGCAGCAGCACCGCAGTTATTTATTTCACACTAACCAATTTGATTAATAATATTAGCACATAAGTTACGCAGCCAAACATAGAACACAGTTTAAAAGAAAAGGAATATGCAAGACCTTTAAAAACACCGAGACTATTTTTTTTCTATTGTAGGCAGAGACATAGTTGTGTGTGTTAAAGATTCATAATGAAGCATTACGGGGTCAGAGGAGGGACTCGGGGACGTGATTATTGGAGAGAGGGAAGGACGCTTTAGTAGTTAATTAGCTCAGATTGTTGGTTTTGGCCTCTGTTCTGAATTAGGAATGGGTTGATTTGAATAGACCGTTATGGGTTTAACGCTTAGTTATGGATATAGTTATAGTGGTGATCTGAAGAGGAAATAGGCTAAATGAGGGAAATTGGGGCGAGTAAAGACCAGAAACAAGGGACTGAATGTTTCTGTATTGGTTGTAGGTTAATCAAAGATAGAGTAACAATAACAATGTACTCTCTATGACCGCTCTATAACAACAACGACAATAAAAAAACAATTATAAATGACTGAACCAAACAAACATAGTATTCAATCCTCCTACTGCTCCCAACCCCTTACATTCCTCCTTTTCTAAATTACATTATATCATCCAACTTATAAATCCAACCTATCTGGAGGTTTGACAACTCTGCTGGAATGCCGGAGAATTTTTTTTTTTTTTTTTTTTTTATATTTTATTAAACATAAACTTACATACATTATTAACATACCTTGAACCAAAAATAACAAACCAAACAAATTTACATAGTAAAATATGAACTCATTCAAAACGTAACTTTTCTTTAACAAATTTAAATAACATCATAAAACATAATATATTATCCAAACATTAAACAATAGCAAACATCAAAACGAGCATCAGACACCAAAAGTGTATTTATTTATGACAGTGCTATACATTCTTATTATCCACTTGCAACTAAACAATTTAACTCCAATCCACAAAATAGATGAAATCTGCTCAATAAACCTAAAGAGTACAACACATCCACCACACCTGGTTATTACACCCAAAAAAATTGGCTTTAACCAACAACAAAATGTGACAACATACCCCACACCCAACCCGAGCCAAAAAAACCATTATAAGCTCTCACAAAATGAAGGATCAACTGATCACTATCAGTCATACACAACATAGAAGCCGTACATTAAACCCTAAACATAAAGGCTTCCAAACAACATACAACAAACCATTCACTCTAATTGCTACAAAATATTTACCCATCCATAAAAACTTCCACTTCCCACACATTCCATCCTTTCACACTTGACAATACAACAAACCAAACATCTCATAACACTTCACCACACAGGGTAAAGTAAACAAAACCAAACCGAGACCTATACTACCTCAAACACCGTACCAAGATCTCAACACATAAGGCTTAATACAGAACCTTATAAAACATACCGTGATTCCTTGCATAACACCAAACACACATTCATGTCCACAGGAACACAGCCAAAACAGAAGGAAACCAAAACCCTCCCACCCCTAAGAACTACAGCTATACCCCCCCTCCCTACACCTACCACACATCACCAAACACCCCACCCACACTAATATAACCTCAATAACCCCTCCACTGTCAAACCTCTATACTCTGACGGAAAAAACTCTCCCAACTCCCCCATAAATCTCCCTATTCCTACATTTCGTTCTAAAATTAGGGCAGCCAAAGCTTTAACCACCACCCTCACCTCCAAACCCCTCATACTCCAAAACACGAAAATATAATCCAAAACAATGTACGTCAATGCCCTGCGCACACTTTTCGAGTAAACACCCAAATCTAAACTTAAAGCACGCAACACGGACACACCCTCCCACTAATCAAATTCAACACCCCCTACCCAATCCCTCACCTTTCCCATGTCCCTACAAAAATACACCACATGAAATGCCGTCTCCCACTCCCCACATTTATCACACTCCCCATTATTTGTCATACCCATCATAAAAGCTGACTCTTTGCTACCAAAATCCCATGCAAAAACTTAAAACCCACCTCCCGAACACTTGGACGAACCTTAACCTTCCTAAACCACCACCAAATACTCTTCCAGTCATACAAAGGGAAAGATTCCTCTCCCTCACTACCCCTTTCCCTACACCCACCCTATCCAACCTACTCGCACGCACCTTTACCGAATCCCGAACCACCATAAGGAACCGAAGGACCCCCTCACATCCCACCAACTCTCTACCTCCCCACCACTTCCTCGCCTCCCTCATCACCCCACCTATGCGCCTACCCCCCTGTCCCCCAGTAAAACGAAACTCTAGTTTCCACCACCTCCTTATTTAACCAATGCCTACCCTTCCCCACACAAAATTATAAACTCCCTTTTCCAACCTACGAACATCCCCCTCCAACAAAGGTAAAACTGCCGCCCTAAACCATAACTTACTGTATACTAATACATTCACCACAACAACTCTTTGTAATAAAGTGACCTCCTTCACCCCCCAACCCTTCATCCTATCCAAAGCTTTATCTACCACCTCCCTAAAATTCACCTCCCTTGCCCTTACTAGATTACCACAAAACACTATACCACAAACTTTCAACTCCTCTACGCAAGACCATCCCTCCCGTACCCCCAACGCTCCCCCTATCCAACTTCCTACCTCTAACAAAACCGATTTACTCCTATTAACACTCATGCCCGTCACCTTACCAAACCTCACCACCAAATCACTGATCCATCGTAAACATTCACTAGATGTTACCAACAACGTGGTATCATCTACGTAACCTATTATTTCAGCCCTGCACCCCCCACCCTCCCCCCTCCCTTGCTCCCCTTTCTCAACCAACCGAAAAAAAGGGTCCTGCAAAAACGCAAAAAGGATCTGAGATAAAGGACATCCCTGACGAATACCTCTACCCATACTTACTGCCCAACTAATCCTGCCATTAATTTGTACCTTAAGCAATGCCTCAGCATATATAAGTCGAACCCAACCCACTATTTCCTCACCAAAACCCTGTCTCCTCATAATCTCCAACAATGCTCCCTATGCACCCTATCATAAGCCATAGCCCAATCCAAACCTAACACCCCACCTTCACCACAATCTTCTATAAAACCCTTAATCCTCCTATGTCCCATTCTCATACTCCTCCCTGGGATCCCAAATTGCCCCTCATGCAACCAACCCTTCAAACCTCTCTTAAGCCTATTTTCCAAAATCCTTGCGAAAATTTTATAATCTGTGCACATCAAAGCAATTACTCTATAATCCTTAAGTCCCTTAGGTCCCTCACGTTTAGGGACCAACACCACCACCCCGGTTCTAACTGACTCTGCAAGCACCTCCCCTCCCTCATTTCATTAAAACCTTTACCAAAACCTCTCAACACATCCCAATACATTACATACACCTCACCAGGCAAACCATCAATCCCTGGTGTCTTCCCCATACGTAGTCCTTTTACCGCCACCCAAACCTCCTCCTCAGTAATTACCCCACCTAACTCCCTCATCTCCTCACCACTCACTCTCTCCTCTATGCTACTTAACACTTCCTCCCCCATACAAGCATCCCCTCCTCATAAATTTTTTCTCAT
Source organism: Cherax destructor (assembly GCA_009830355.1). Classification (NCBI taxonomy): domain Eukaryota; kingdom Metazoa; phylum Arthropoda; class Malacostraca; order Decapoda; family Parastacidae; genus Cherax; species Cherax destructor. The sequence goes on from WNWK01011546.1 coordinate 11,570, forward strand.
ACCACAATTCCATACCCACTCATCGCTACAGTCGTACTTAAACCCTACCCTTCTTATACCCCCAAATTGTCCTCAACTTCCAACGACCCTATTGTCATACCTTCTCTCCTCCTACGAAATTGCCTCAGAACCACCGCCGATGCCTTATCACCCCACAACACTTCATCCATGCCACTCCTGACTCTTAACGCTTGAAACCGATCATTCTGAATATCCCTTAAAGCTACCGTAATACCCTCCAAACTCTCTCCACTCCCTACCCCCCCTCCCCCTCCAGCATCCCTCAATAACCCTCTAAATACCGTTGATACCCAAATCTATATCGCGCATCTTCCCTACCCACCTTTTCAAAAATCTTAATGGCAAGTTTCCCACATTCATTCCACCACTTAGCCACCCCAACAATACCCCGACCCCCCCACAAAACCTTCCACCACCCCTCAAAATCCACCTGCCACGCTAGCCTCTTCAACATCCCTACATTGAGCTTCCAATAACTTTGAAACACCTGCACTGCCCTCCCACCCTAATTGTGCCAAAACACCTTTATGGTCCGAAAAACCAACATCTATGCATTCCACTTTCTCCACCGCCACTACTTTTGACACATATATCCTATCTAAACGGGCTGCATACTGTCCCCTACTAAACGTATACTCTACCAGGTTATTCCCACCTCCCACTACGTCCACCACCCCCACTGCACACAAACCTCCTCAAGATCCTCACAACTTGCCCCGAACCCCTGGTTCCACATCCTTGAGTCTAATAATACAATTCCAATCTCCCCTATGATAGCTACTTGAGGCAAACCCCTTAAAGCATAAATTAACTCTTCCTCACAAAATTATCCTTCACACGCAAAATTGGTGCCGCGGCATATAAACCCCAATAAAACTAACATTAACCACTCCCCATCTACCATCCACCTAACCACTCTACCCCTCCCCTTCTTCCCATGACCCCAAAACAAAAGGACTACCCTCCCTCATCCCCACCCCCACCCCCTTTTAAGCCAGCAGACCCCACAAAAACCTGAAACCCCTTCAGAAACAACTCATTACCCTTCCGAAAATTATGTTCCTGGAAAAATACTAGTCAATCTTAAACCTACATAAGGTATCCTCTACCCACCTACGCTTGACCTCATTCCTGAGGCCATTCACATTGATACTTAGACACCTGAATTTAAAGGCATTGGTTTACCATTCTGTTTCGCTTGCTTCCTGTCATTCTTATCAGTTGATCCAACCTTAGTAACACACTTTTTATCACCTGCCACTTCCTTATTTACTCTGGTACTACCAATTCCTCTAATACCAGCCACATTACCACGTACCACCTCTGACCATACCTTTTCCCCGGTCTCTGCCCAGGAGTGAGGATGTCATTTTCCGCCTCCTCCCCAGTTCTCTTTCTTGATTCCACCCTCTCCATTTCCTCCTCTACATCCTCCTGCTGTCTATGGACCTCCACATCCACCTGTACCACAGTCGCCGTAGCTCCACTACTTTCAATCTGGTCCAAAGAAGGCAGCAAAGTCTCCACCTCACCACCCACACCCCCATTCTCCAAATCCATACTCTCACCTCCCAACATCTCATTCAAATCCTCCAATATAGCAGCCTCATTTACCACACAATGATCATCCTCCTGTTGTTCCTCAGTCTCCTGAGGCGGCCGCTGATCCTCCAAATTCCTCTCTTCTCGAGTCTGCATCACTTCCTGTTCTGCCTGCTCCACTTCCTCACTCCACTGCCTTCCTTCCGGTTGACTTTCCATGGCACCATCCTCCAGTACCACGCCCTTACGCTCCTCCACACTCTTGCCTGCAGGTTCGCCATTCCCAGTCGTCGATCCTCCCGTCTCCCACACACTCAGCCGCCATATGTCCAGGCTGCCCACACATCTACATGTACGCACCTGCCCTTGATATGTCACGTATACCTGTGTACGGAAACAATCCACCATTACATAAGATGGTATGGGCTTGCGCAATGTCATTTTTACTGAATAAGTTCCCTCCAAAAGACCTGCATATAGCCCCTGCGCCCATCTGCCAATATTGACTGCATGAATGACACCAAATACCTTAAAACGTCGCGGACGTCCTCCGGTCCCATTTCAAAGGGAATATTCTGGACCTTAATCCATTTGTAGACAGCTGACACGTCCCGTAAACATACCTCTACACCAGGATGTACCATCATTCGTTGATCCTGATATGCGTCCACCACCCTTTGATATGCTTCCGTGCTTGCAAATTTCACAAACAGCCTCTTTGCACCGTTAATCGATATACCATAAAGATCTGCAAGTGTCACATGGTATGTGTCGCGAAGAACAGCAGTTAATATCACATCCGCATTCGTCGAGTAGACCGCTCCTTGTATAAACTCAACACATACTGTGTTAACTCGCCGCCGGTAGCCGTCCACCATCTTTGCTGAAAATATAATTTCCAACTGCTACCACCAGGGGCTGACCAACACGTCTGCACACCACCAGTGCTGGACGCGGAATCCTGCCGGAGAATTGGAGGGTTTGCAATGTCCTGAGGTGCCTCCTCTTCTCTCACACGGCTGGTTCCCTTATCAAACCTCCCAGGAGGTTCTTCCTGCATGCTAACCTGCTCTTTAAGTTTATTACCATTATTATCTGTTGTGGGCAGTTCCTCTAAACCACTCCTTACTGCTTCTGGTACTGTTGGAATCAGTGGTTGCTCTCCACTCTTAAACCTTGGCATGAGCTGATCTATATGCCTTTTCCATATCATGTTACCAAACCCTCTAATTAACACTTTGTAATTCCTAACCCCTAATACCTCCACAATTTTTCCTTCTACCCAAGGGTCACCTTTCCCAAAGTTCCTTGCTTACACAGCATCATCAACTTTAAATTGCTTCACCACTCCTTGAAGGTCACCAGCAGGTATGTTAGGCAATGAATTGTCCTCTTTAACATGACATTTGACAGCCGATACAAGGACTTTGAAATTCCTATGAAACATCATTTCTGCTGGTGTCCCATGCTATTTAATATTCTGATTAATGCTCTCCTAAATGCTCTGCCTACCTCACCTAAACATATAGCTATAAGCTATGCTGCTGACATCATGATCCATACAACAGGGAATAAAAAGATGAGTACCGTTCTTAATGAAGTTCAAGCAATTTGTAATCGACTAGGCCTCGTAATATCTTCCTCTAAAACAAAGATATTAACAAGCAAACGACATCCTCCACCCATCTATTTGCAGGGTGAAAACATTAGCTACGTTAAAACTTACAGATATCTTGGTGTAGATGTACCCTTTACCAAATCCCCTATACCACAACTAAATAAAAAATGCAAAGATAGACTAAATGCTCTTAAAGCTGTTGCTGGTTACAACCCCAACTATGGTGCTAATGTGAGAATCGCGAGAATGATGTACATAGTCTATGTTAGGTCCTTAATTGATTATGCTGCTCCCATGTTGATATTAGCTCGAGAAAGTTCTCTCCAACCCTTGGAGTTAATGCAAAATGAAGCTCTCAGAATTATTCTTGGCTGTCCCAAATCTACAAAGGTTCTTAATATGAGGAAGGAGCTTGGTATTACTAGTATCAGTGATAGGATTGTTGAGATTAACACTGTACTTGGTATTAGAATATTAAGAAATGAACCAGACACTGTCACAATGAATCTTACTAAATGTCTAGAAGTAAATACTCACAGATCTAAATGGATTGTGAAAACATGCAATTACATTAAGTTTTACAACCTGCATGAATTGTATCACTGTAGGCAATAAGAGCATTTCACCCCTCCATGGAAGATGTGTTCATTTAATATCACATACCTGCAAGTCCCTCTCAAGAAGCTCATTGCTAGTAATCCCTTCCTTAAATCACTTGTTAAAGCAACTGCTCAAGAAGAAATTTCTCGCCTAGCTGGTAGTAATAAGTTATCTCAAGTTATATACACTGATGGATCTAAACAGGAGTCTTCTGGCAGGGCTGCATCTGCTCTGGTTGCCACCTCCCTAGTTAAGAACAATAATATTTTTTTTGAACTAGGCATAAGAATTAACAACTGTGCGTCTACACTGCAAACTGAATTGTTTGAAATCCTAATGGCACTAAAGCTAACTTATGACACTGAGCTTGACTCTACCATCATTACTGATTCTATGTCATCATTGAAGGCTCTTGACTCATATAATGACTCTAACAGCATGCTCATTGGAGAAGCCAGGTATAGATACTCAAAAATCCGGGGCAAAGGAATTACTGTACAATTGCTATGGATTCCGTCACACATTGGATTACTCCTTCATGATAAAGTTGATATGTTAGCCAAGAAGAGCACCCATAAGGAGAATGTAGAATATAACTTTGGTATATCTGTGTCTAGCATTAGGAATAATATTAGGAGAGAAATAAATAATGAAAATGATAGCTATAGGAATGCAGTTAGAAGCCTGAGTAGATCTATAACCCACTATGATAACATGGCTACAAGTACGTCTGGCAGTTTGGGAGATACACAGATGATGATCAAACTAAATGCAAATTATGTGATCAGGCATATGGTCACTGTCTTGAACACTATGTGCTGAATTATCCACTTATTGAGGAATAGAGATAGGCAGTATAATAACCTCTGTGACATGTCAAGATATCTTATTAGTGAAGGTAGGATACCACTTATACTAAGCAAATTTCCTAAATTTGCTTGTAACAGATAATTGAAATGTAGATATAAACCCAAATGTACAATTGTTAACCCCTTTGGGGCCTAGTGCCTAGGCCTTTTGTGTATGCATATGCTCTTGCGCTACCGTCCACAGGATAGTTATGGGGTGCACAATAAACTAGCCACTTCGGTGGCAAAATCTAAAAAAATCTGCTGGTGTCTTATTAGTGGAGGAATGAACAGTTTTCCTATGGTTATATAAGAAACTACATAATGTTGTTTGTAATAATATTGGTAGAATTACCGACAATATGTTAAGTAAAAGGACACAAATACAACTAATGTGACATTTTATTGTGGCAACGTTAATGCATGCAGGAATGATAACCTGAACAACGCCTGCGTACAACACCGAAATTCCAACAATCATCTCATGAAATTCAAAGACGCCCAACTAGTAATTAAAGAAACTAATTTCCGTAGACGCAAGTGCCTTGAATCAGCACTTATTGCTGTTTCTAACACAAACAAAACAAAGGCAGCCTCACCATCTCTGAAGTCTTAGCAAGAATCCTCCTGAAAACAGTAAACCCTACCATCACATAGTCTCTCCTGCTAATTCAACACAAGCACATCGTAGATGCGGAACACTCCTACAGGCCTTCTCTATTCCAACCTCCAGCAGAAATATTTGTCTAACCTATTGTTATACTACCCAATTATTTGTTTTATCACCTTTTACTCATGTGCAATTTGATTGTTCTACCTTATTGTATTACTACTACTACTACTACTTATATCACTACTACTTCTACCACCACTAGTATTACACCTCACTTTGAGAGTATATATATACGCTCTGTGTCCATGTATCGCTTGTAACGGCTTGAAAAAGCTCCTGGAGAGCGAAACGTTGCCACAATAAAATGTCACATTAGTTGCATTTGTGTCCTTTTACTTAACATACATAATGTGGTATTGAGAGAACTTTTTGTAAACTTGTGTAAACCTTCCTTCAATGTCCTTACCCCCCTCTCCACCAGACCATTTGATGATGGATGGTATGGGGCTGGAGTAACATGTTCAATACTATTCTTACTAAAGAAGGCTTCCAGCTCTTGTGATACAAAGTAAGCAGCATTATCTGACACAACTATGTCTAGTAACCCAAAATTACAAAAGGATTTCCTCAGTAACTCAGTAGTAACTGTGGATGTCATGGAACTAGTTACTTGCACATCTAAGAATTTTGAAAAGGAATCCACAATTACCAAAAAATATTTGCCCTCAACTGAACCTGCATAGTCTATATGCACTCTAGACCATGGTTTCCCAGTGCTGGGCCAAGATAGGACAGGAGATGAAATTGGCTTAAAATTCTGAAAACAAATGGGACAACTCTTTGTCACTTCTGCAATATCTTGGTCCATCTTTGGCCACCAGACCCACTGCCTAGCTTCTGCTTTCGTAGCATTGATACCATTATGACCTATATGCAGATGCTCCAATACCTTACATCTCAATTTTACAGGCACTACCACTCTATTCCTATACAATAATACATTATCATGAACAGTCAGATCTGATTTGACTGAATTATAATCAGATAAAAATACACTGTTTTTACACCATCCATATTTAACATTATTTACTACTTGGGATAATACAGCATCTATCCCAGTTTCCTCTTTGATTTTGTCAAATGATAAGTGTTTGAAATCGAGGGACTCTACTAATCTCACATATTCCAAAGGTGTACCTGATTCTAAGCTGTGATATTCAATAGGTAATCTACTAAATGCATCTGCAATAATATTTTCCTTGCCAGCCTTGAATGACAATTCATAATCATACTGAGCTAAAAACAGAGCCCAACGCTGAATTCTGGCATTTGCATTTACTGGAATATGTTTCCCTTTTCCAAACAACCCTAGCAATGGTTTATGATCTGTGTGAGCAACAAACTTTCTCCCTAGCAAAAAATATCTGAATTTCTTCACAGCATACACCAAAGCTAGACCTTCTTTATCAAGTTGAGAATAATTCTGTTCTGCTGGAGAAAGTTTCTTACTAGCAAAATACACAGTTTTTTCTGGCCATTTACTACCTGGATTAACACACATCCAACACCCACAGAAGAAGCATCAACCTCAATTATTAATGGATGCTCTCCTGTAAAATTAGTCAACAAGGCTGAACACTCTAATTGTTTTTAATCCTTTGAACAGCTTCCTCTTCCACTGAAGACCACTCAAATTTAGCCCCTTTTTAACAAATCATACAGTGGTGCCAAAATTAAAGAAAAGTTCTTAATAAATTTACAATAATAAGTCACCATCCCCACAAAGGCCTGAACTTCTCCTACGGACGTAGGTGAAGGTAAATTCACAAGAGCCTCCACCTTCTGAGAAGAAGGTTTAATACCTTCCCCTGAAATTTCATAACCCAGATATTCAATAGATCTGGCTTTCAACACTGACTTATCCTTATTCAGTACTACATTATGATCTTGTAAAATACTCAACACCTGCCTGAGTCTGACAGCATGCTCAACTTCTGTGGCACCACATATTATATCATCTAAATAGGATGCAACCCCATCCAGGTTAACAAACAATTGGGAAATAAATTTCTGGAAAATACCAGGAGATGAGGAAATTCCAAACGGTAATCTCTTATATTTAAAAAGTCCCCTGTGGGTATTAATTACTAAAAGATGTTGGCTCCTCTCATCTACAGGTATCTGTAAATAAGCATCATTTAAATCTAATTTTGTAAATATTTTACCTTTACCCACTACAGACAATAATTCCTCAATCCTGGGTAGAGGATATCTTTCACAATGAATTTGTTGATTTACATATTTAAAATCCCCACGTATTCTCATAGACTTATAGTCAGCCTTTAATACTGGTGCAATAGGTACAGACCATTCACTATGCGAAATAGGCTCAATTATGCCTTTCTGCACTAATTTTTCTAATTCTTTCTCAATCATCTCTGTGAAAAAATGGTACTGGCCTTGCTTTCACAAACTTAGGAACAGTATCACTTTTCACATGAATTTTGACCACAATGCTGGAGATAGGTTTACTAGAATCTACCCTAAAATTATCTAACATTTCTTCAGCACTGTCTAGTTTGTTAATTTTGGTAGATTCATCCAATCCAGCAAGGTAAATCCCTACCTTTTTCATGAGGTCTTTCCCACACAAGTTACTATTATTGGATTTCACTACATAAAACACTTGTGACACATCTAATTTATTATATCTTACCGGCAAAACCACCTGTCCCAGGTTTATTTTCCAATTATCATATGCATTTACCATCCTAGAACATGGCTCAATGTGCCCCTTTACTGCCTCTACTCAGTCTTTGGATAAAGTCGAGATGGACGCCCCACTGTCAATCTCAAAAGGTACCTTTTTATTGTTAATGATGAACCCATATTTCTCTGCCTTCATGGAAAACACTCTATCCTCTAAGGCATATAAGCTCATCACTTCCTCATCTGCTGAACTATCACCGCCATCCAGCACCTTTAATTGACTTTGTTCTAGGATATCTAGGTGACTGCTGTGTCCTTGCTGTCCTGTTTTTGTCAATACTCGAATTTGATACAGCCTTAGGAGACACTTTTAAAGATGTCTCTCAACACACTCTTCTCAAGTGGCCTTTCTTATGACACTTATTACAGAAAAAGTCTTTAAACCTACAAGTACTACTACTGTGCTGGAACCCACAATGTTTATATTTCACAGCATTAATCACTTGTACCGCAGGAGCAGAGTTCTGATCTGTAACAAATGCCTGTTCCAAATTCAAAAGTTTGTCAAATAGTTTTGTAGACTGCACACTTTGCAAATCCAAATTTTCTGCAACTAGGTGAGGAAAATATACTTCATCCACCACCGCCATAAACAACTGGTCTCTCACTCTGGGGTCAAATTGTCCCCCAAAGGTACAGTTCACAGCCAACGCTTTTAAATCTGTATATAAGTCATGCAAGGACTCACCCTGTCGTTTCTTCCTCTGCTGAAAAGCCAACAAACTGCGGTGGTAGGCTGGTTTCACTGCATAATAACTTTTCAGTGCCACGACCAAGTCGTCGTAACGCTTCGTGTGTGGTAAATCTGGTGCACACACATTACCTAAAACACTAAGTTTCTGATCCCAGTGACACTAGCAAGAAATTCCTCTTGTTATCTTGCTCTTGAATTCCTAAGTGAGCGAAATTGGCTTCCAACAAGCTTAGCCAAAGCTCCAAAGAAATCTTACGTGGGTCGAAAGGTTCCAACCTTCCTTGTGACGCCGCCATGCCGCCCCGCCACTTGTTGCTGCTATAGATTTTTAATAATCACCGCTCTGCTGCAACGTTCTCGGCTGGCAATATCCCTACTACTTCAGGCCACATTGGCCCACTATCCTTGGCTCTGATGATCCCATCCTCGTCGCCACTGTAGTGGTTGTAGGTTAATCAAAGATAGAGTAACAATAACAATGTACTCTCTATGGCCGCTCTATAACAACAACGACAATAACAAAACAATTATAAATGACTGAACCAAACAAAAATAGTATTTAATCCTCCTATTGTTCCCAACCCCTTACAGTTTCTCGATGAATAACAGAGATTTTGGTTCTATTTATGTGCTAGAAATTCTCCAAAATGGGTGAAATGGGTCGAAAGGTCGACAGAAATCAGGGCTTCTCCGTTGTAAGTGACACCATCTTTTCATTAATATTTGTCCTAAATACTTGAAACAATTTGTTTCTGATTTTCTTGGATTCCCTTGAAACTTTAATGTCATAAGTCTTGTTTAGCATTTACCCCATTGTTTAGCCTCTCATTTAATATGAACTTAATAGTCCGTAAAGTGAGACTTTTGATGTCCCGATAAATTCCTGTCTTCTTCCCCGTGAGATATTTTAGGCTTCTTTTTATCTATTGAGCCATTTTGTTTTGCACACACCGGCCGTCGCCCACTGAGGTAGGGTGACGACCCGAAAAGAAGAAGAAACACTTTCACCATTATCCAGTCACTGTCTTGCCAAACGCGTGCTGACATAACGGCTCAGAAGAACCTCTGAACTGTAACATCCCCATCTCTCCTTCAGAATGTAGGCTCCATAATTTCCATCTTTAGTTAACAGGTTTTTCTGAATCCCTTTGTAAATGTTACATTGCTCACACTCCAACAACTCGTCAAATCATAAAAAAAACATTTGTCTCCACTCCTATTTAAGATGGTCAAACAAGCTTGTTGGATGTTCAAGCCCCTATCACTTTAAAACCTCCCTTACCTTCTCCCCAAACCCTCCTTCGCACTAACCCAGATTTATACGTCCTGGTCATCCAAGTTTGCTCCCTTCTCTCTAAATGTCCAGGCAACCTCAGCCTCTCCCCCGCCCTCTCATTAATAGTTATGGCCGCTTTTACTTTATAAAATTTATGAGTTTGTGACATTTTCTGAGCTGCTTGTGCAATACTTTGGGAGAATGTCATATTAGCAGCTCTCTTCGTTACTGTGCAAGATCATTGATATAATCACTGGTCAAGTAATCCCGTGCAACACTAGCCAAGTGTTACAAGAGTCTATCATGACCTGGCTAGCTAAAATCTGAGAGCTATACTTCATTATTCTTAACATCACATTTACATGTAATATTAAGAGTTGTGGAGTTTTTGGCAGCCTATGCCAAGCTCTTCTGTGGATCTCTGGATTATTTATGAGAGTTTCCTTGTCTTCTAGGTCAAGCTGGTTGTTGTCTCTGGTTGGTTCTTTCACTAACTGCTATATAAAAAAGCAAGAGCCCTTCACCTAAACAATAGATAAGAAGAGAAACTCAAGGCATAAGACACAGAGCTCTCTAGCACCTGTCATCCAGAGCTCTCTAACACCTGTCATCCAGAGCTCTCTAATACCTGTCATCCAGAGCTCTAACACCTGTCATCCAGAGCTCTATAGCTCCTGTCATCCAGAGCTCTCTAGCTCCTGTCATCCAGAGCTCTCTAACACCTGTCATCCAGATCTCTAACACCTGTCATCCAGAGCTCTCTAATAGCTGTCATCCAGAGCTCTAACACCTGTCATCCAGAGCTCTCTAGCTCCTGTCATCCAGATTATTATTATTATAATCAAATAGAAGCGCTAAACCACAGGGGTTATACAGCTCTGTCATCCAGAGCTCTCTAACACCTGTCATCCAGAGCTCTCTAACACCTGTCATCCAGAGCTCTCTAATACCTGTCATCCAGAGCTCTCTAATACCTGTCATCCAGAGCTCTAACACCTGTCATCCAGAGCTCTCTAGCTCCTGTCATCCAGAGCTCTCTAGCTCCTGTCATCCAGAGCTCTCTAACACCTGTCATCCAGATCTCTAACACCTGTCATCCAGAGCTCTCTAATAGCTGTCATCCAGAGCTCTAACACCTGTCATCCAGAGCTCTCTAGCTCCTGTCATCCAGATTATTATTATTATAATCAAATAGAAGCGCTAAACCACAGGGGTTATACAGCTCTGTCATCCAGAGCTCTCTAACACCTGTCATCCAGAGCTCTCTAACACCTGTCATCCAGAGCTCTCTAACACCTGTCATCCAGAGCTCTCTAACACCTGTCGTCCAGAGCTCTCTAACACCTGTCATCCAGAGCTCTCTAACACCTGTCATCCAGAGCTCTCTAGTTCCTGTCATCCAGAGCTCTCTAACACCTGTCATCCAGAGCTCTCTAATACCTATCATCCAGAGCTCTCTAACACCTGTCATCCAGAGCTCTCTAGCTGTCATCCAGAGCTCTCTAACACCTGTCATCCAGAGCTCTCTAACACCTGTCATCCAGAGCTCTCTAACACCTGTCATCCAGAGCTCTCTAACACCTGTCATCCAGAGCTCTCTAACACCTGTCACTCAGAGCTCTCTAACACCTGTCATCCAGAGCTCTCTAACACCTGTCATCCAGAGCTCTCTAACACCTGTCATCCAGAGCTCTCTAACACCTGTCATCCAGAGCTCTCTAACACCTGTCATCCAGAGCTCTCTAACACCTGTCATCCACGATGTTGGTGTGATCGCAGAATTGCATTTTAATAACACATAACTCATGCTGACTGACTTGTTAAAAAATATCTTATTTATGGCACCATCCCTGGCACATGAAGTCCTGTCAGGAAGGAAATTTATTACATATCGTACCCACCAGACCTTAAAAAAATTCCTTCTTGCTGTCCAGGAATGGTACTTGAAGACATGATAGTTTGTTAGGTTTAAAGTCTATCGACTGAACGAGGGTCATTAAGTCTGCATTTCACTGAACACAGTAAAGAATATTTTAATCACAGAGATTAAAGCAAAATATCAGTGCATATACATAGACATGATCACAAACAACATGTATTTTAACATGCATTATAACCACACTGAAAAGTAGCATTATACCAAACACTTTCGTATTCCTCGAAAACATGAGAAACCATGACAGCGTTTACAATACCACGAATTTTCACTCTGGTTATATAACATACACTGACATGAACACCTCTGTGGATCTTATTGTCATTGTAAATCTAAGAATGAGCGAGGCTGCATCATTTTAATGTGGCTGTGGGTAGTGCATTGATACATGTAGAAATCAAAATTATACGTACAGAGATCTTTCCATAATGTGTAACCATAAAGTTTGGACTGAAATGACTCTTAAAACTTAACACTCTTCATTGTCGTAAACAAATATTGAAATCCTCGAATAAATCTGAAAGTAATATTCACGGGCATTTTTGCACAAGTTTTTCCCAATGTAATATTTCTGCTTGCTATGGTGTCAGCTAAGGTGTCAGCTATGGTGTCAGCAAAGGTGTTAGTAAAGACACAATAAAATTACCTCTCTTAAATCATAAACATCTCTGACGAGCTGATAAAGACAAAGGAAACAACGTAAGCCTTTCTTTATAACGCTTTGCTAAAAAAAAAAAGAGGTTTCGCTCTCTTGAAGCAAAACGTCGTTATCATTAAGACTGCGACTCATGTGTCACTTGTGTGCTCCCTGTCTGTTCTGCCTGTCTCTGAAGAGGATCCAAGAAGTTTGGACAAGGCTTGCAAAAGGATCCAGGAGACGTACAAGAGGATCCTGGAGGCTTGATAAAAGAATCCAGGATGATTCAGGAGACTTGGAAGAGGATCCAGGAGGCCTGCAAGAGAATCCACGAGCTCAGAAAGGAATCCAGAAAGCTTGGAAAAGGGTCCACGAAGCTTGGAAGAGGATCCATGAAGCTTGGAAGAGGATCCATGAAGCTTGGAAGAGAATCCATGAAGCTTGGAAAAGGATCCACGAAGCTCGAAAACGGATCCATGAGGCTTGGAAGAAGATTTATGAGGCTTGAAAGAGGATCCATGAGGCTTGGAAGAGGATCCATTAGATTTACAAGAGAATCCAGGAGGCTTGGAAGATCCAGGAAGCTTGGAAGAGGATCCAGGAGACTTGGAAGAGGATCCAGGAGACCTGGAAGAGGATCCGAGAGGCTTGGAAGAGGATCCAAGAGACTTGGAAGAAGATCCGAGAGGCTTGGAAGAGGATCCGAAAGTCTTGGAAGAGGATTCATGAAGCTTGGAAGAGGATCCATGAAGCTTGGAAGAGGATCCATGAAGCTTGGAAGAGAATCCATGAGGCTTGGAAAAGGATCCACGAAGCTCGAAAACGGATCCATGAGGCTTGGAAGAAGATTTATGAGGCTTGAAAGAGGATCCATGAGGCATGGAAGAGGATCCATTAGATTTGCAAGAGAATCCAGGAGGCTTGGAAGATCCAGGAAGCTTGGAAGAGGATCCAGGAGACTTGGAAGAGGATCCAGGAGACCTGCAAGAGGATCCGAGAGGCTTGGAAGAGGATCCAAGAGACTTGGAAGAGGATCCGAGAAGCTTGGAAGAGGATCCAGGAGACTTGGAAGAGGATCCGAGAGGCTTGGAAGAGGATCCAGGAGACTTGGAAGAGGATCCAGGAGTCTTGGAAGAGGATCCAGGAGACTTGGAAGAGGATCCGAGAGGCTTGGAAGAGGATCCAGGAGACTTGGAAGAGGATCCAGGAGGCTTGGAAGATGACCCAGGAGGCCTGGAAGATGATCCAGGAGGTTTGGAAGAGGATTCATGAAGCTTGGAAGAGGATCCAGGAGTCTTGGAAGAGGATCCGGGAGGCTTGGAAGAGGATCCATTAGATTTGCAAGAGAACCGAGGCTGGGAGATCCAGGAAGCTTGGAAGAGGATCCAGGAGACTTGAAGAGGATCCAGGAGACCTGGAAGAGGATCCAGAGGCTTGGAAGAGGATCCAAGAGACTTGGAAGAGGATCCGGAAGCTTGGAAGAGGATCCAGGAACTTGGAAGAGGATCCGAGAGGCTTGGAAGAGGATCCAGGAGACTGGAAGAGGATCCAGGAGTCTGGAAGAGGATCCAGGAGACTTGGAAGAGGATCCAGAGGGGAAGAGATCAGACTTGGAAGAGGATCAGGAGGCTTGGAAATGACCCAGGAGGCCTGGAAGATGATCCAGGAGGTTTGGAAGAGGATTCATGAAGCTTGGAAGAGGATCCAGGAGTCTTGGAAGAGGATCCGGGAGGCTTGGAAGAGGATCCGAGAGGCTTGGAAGAGGATCCGAGAGGCTTGGAAGAGGATCCGAAAGGCTTGGAAGAGGATTCATGAAGCTTGGAAGAGGATCCATGAAGCTTGGAAAAGGATCCATGAAGCTTAAGGAACAGAGGGGAAAGATTTATGAGGCTTGAAAGAGGATCCATGAGGCTTGGAAGAGGATCCATTAGATTTGCAAGAGAATCCAGGAGGCTTGGAAGATCCAGGAAGCTTGGAAGAGGATCCAGGAGACTTGGAAGAGGATCCAGGAGACCTGGAAGAGGATCCGAGAGGCTTGGAAGAGGATCCAAGAGACTTGGAAGAGGATCCGAGAAGCTTGGAAGAGGATCCAGGAGACTTGGAAGAGGATCAGAGGCTTGGAAGAGGATCCAGGAGACTTGGAAGAGGATCAGGAGTCTTGGAAGAGGATCAGAGACTTGGAAGAGGATCAGAGGCTTGGAAGAGGATCAGGAGACTTGGAAGGAAGAGATCAGAGGCTGGAAGAGATCCAGGAGACTTGGAAGAGGATCAGGAGTCTTGAAGAGATCCAGGAGGCTTGGAAGAGGATCAGAAGCTTGGAAGAGATCGAAGCTTGGAAGAGGATCCAGGAGGCTTGGAAGAGATGATTCAGAGCTGAAGAGATCCATGAGGAAGGATCCATTTGAAGAGAATTCATGAAGCTTGGAAGAGATCAGAGTCTTGAAGAGGATCCAGGAGGCTTGGAAGAGGATCCATTAGATTTGCAGAGAATCCAGGGGGCTTGGAAGATCCAGGAAGCTTGAAGAGGATCCAGAGACTTGGAAGAGGATCCAGGAGACCTGGAAGAGGATCAGAGGCTTGGAAGAGGATCAAGAGACTGAAGAGGATCAGAAGCTTGGAAGAGATCCAGGAGACTTGGAAGAGGATCGAGAGAGCAGAAGAGGATCAGGAGACTGGAAGAGGATCCAGGAGTCTTGGAAGAGATCCAGGAGACTGGAAGAGATCAAGAGTTGAAGAGGATCAGGAGACTTGGAAGAGGATCCAGGAGCTTGGAAAGGATCCAGGAGGCCTGGAAGATGATCCAGGAGATTTGGAAGAGATCATGAAGGCTTGGAAGAGGATCCAGGAGTCTTGGAAGAGGATCCAGGAGCTTGGAAGAGGATCAGAGACTGAAGAGGATCCGAGAGCTTGAAGAAGAGATCCAAGAGCTTGGAAAGGATCATAGAAGCTTGGAAGAGGATCCATGAGACTTGGAAGGATCCTGAGAGCTTGGAAGAGATCCATGAGGCTTGGAAGAGGATCCATTGAGCTTGAGAAGAGGATCCAGGAGCTTGGAAGAGGATCCATGAGAGCTTGGAAGAGATCCCGGAGCTTGGAAGATCAGGAGCTTGGAAGAGGATCCAGGGGAGCTGGAAGAGGATCAGGAGACCTGGAAGAGGATCAAGAGCTTGGAAAAGGATCAGAGACGGAAGAAGGATCGAGGCTTGGAAGAGGATCCAGGAGCTTGGAAGAGGATCAGAGCTTGGAAGAGGATCAGGAGACTTGGAAGAGGATCAGAAGCTTGGGAAAAGGATCCAGAGAGCTGGAAGAGGATCCAGAAGGCTTGGAAGAGATCAGAGCTGGAAGAGATCAGGAGGTTTGGAAGAGGATTCATGAAGCTTGGAAGAGGATCCAGGAGTCTTGGAAGAGGATCCGGGAGGCTTGGAAGAGGATCCGAGAGGCTTGGAAAAGGATCCGAGAGGCTTGGAAGAGGATCCGAAAGGCTTGGAAGAGGATTCATGAAGCTTGGAAGAGGATCCAGGAGACTTGGAAGATAACGATACTTGTAAAGGATCCCAGAGGCTTGTAAGGCATTAAGCGTTGCATATATTACCATCACACCTTATGTGGCAGACTTCTCAACTAGTGTTAAACAGATGTTACGTGCGTATTAATTATTTGTAAACTAGTAAAACGATAATTATTTAGGTAATTAGTAGATGATTAGTGGACGTTTTAATGAGTTAAGGAAGTGTAGTGGTGTTTGTAACCTAAGACCTATGATCGTTATGTACCTTATCATTATACATGTATTATTATTATTATTATTATTATTATTATTGGGTATCCCTACAGGACCTTTAAGAGGTCGCCTGAATGTTTTTTTTTTTCCTTCCTTCAACTTTTCGGTTTTATTTCGCTCATAACGTTAGAACGCCTCATCCAATCGGCTTCAAATTTTCCACACCTGTGTACGGTAACGAGGGCTAAATTCTTGGAACAACTATAATGTTCACGTGTCCAATGATCAAGGTTGGTGAACTCATTCCCAGCATCTTGGAATGGCTGGGATGACTTCCAAAAAAATCAGCAGTGGAGCTTCAAGCGATCAAAAAAAAAAAAAAAATAGCAATAAAATAGGCCGAAAGTGGAAAGTGAAATTCATCCCTGAGGAAGCTGGTCCGACCATTTTATGTGTAAAACAAGTTAAATTATTATTCTCGTTTAAACACGTTAAATAAATTTCAGTTTACCTCTTCTGAACGTCTTCGATATTTAAAGACTGGTGCGTCCCGTAGCTCGGTTGGTAGCGCACTCATCTCACACATTGAGGTCCATGGTTCGATCCTCTGTACGAGTGGAAACATTAGGGGTGTGTTTCCTTAAGACACCTGCTGTCCCTGTTCACCTAGCAGTAAATAAGTACCTGGGTGTTAGTCGACTGGCGTGGGTCGCATCCTGGGGAAGAAAATTAACCTAACTTGCCCGAAATCCTCTATATACTTATAGAAATAAACATTGTTGTTATTATTATTATTACTATTATTATTATAGGATAATACCTAATAAGTTTCATTTGCTTACTGGCTAATTTGTTGATGTAGTAAATTAATAAAATATCTAAAATATCTGCTTTTACATCGTTAGAATCTGAGCCATAACCAGAAAAATGACTATCTGATCGGCTTCAAATTCACTTGATGAGGCTTCCTGAACACAAGGTTGACGCTGGTATGGGCTTCCCTAAGTTCCAGTTTGTCAATTTTATTGAATAGATAGAGAAATTAATTTTTAGTCAATAAGTAAAGAATACTTCTTGTGGCCTCAAATTATTACTGACGATGCCTTCTAACCCGTAAGTTAGTCCGTATTTTACTGAACTATTTCAAAAACAACTTTGAATCATTGGTATCAGATCATTTTCCTACAGAAAGCTTTTACTGATCGGCTTCAAACTTTTATCATTAGTGGGCTTAATTAAGACACATCTTGTCACTCCGAGTTGTATAAATTTCAATTTGAAAATTTTATTAAGCAAATTGTTTCCCCTGTAATAACTAGTGAATGTCTCTTCCGATCAGCTTCAAACCCTAAATGCTGGTGTATCTTAATAAGAAGTATTTCGGTATTAATTTTGAGCAGTGTGTGCGCCACTTGGCCAATTTTATCAAAATGAGTTTTTTACGAACTCAAAATAAAATTCTTTTTCTTACAATCATGTAAAGAATTTTTAACAGAATGTAAACGTGAAAAAAAAACTGAAAAAAAAAAATCCTGCGGATTTGTGGTTTTTTTAAGTTTAACGAGGGGAGACTGTGCTGTATTTTGGAAATTTTCCAGCAATGCTTTCATTTATCACAAATTTTCGTTCATTACTCAAGAAAACCTTATTCGACCAACTTCAAGATTTCATCGCTTTTGTAATGTATCTTGGACAGTACCACCAGTGACAGTACTACCAGTGACAGTACCACCAGTGACAGTACCACCAGTGTCAGTACCACCAGTGTCAGTACCACCAGTGACACTACCACCAGTGACAATATCACCAGTGACAATACCACCAGTGACAATACCACCAGTGACAATACTATCAGTGACAATACCACCAGTGACAATACCATCAGTGACAATACCACCAGTGACAATACCACCAGTGACAGTACCACCAGTGACAGTACCACCATCGACAGTACCACCAGTGACAATACCACCAGTGACAGTACCACCAGTGACAGTACCACCAGAGACACTACCAGTGACAGTACCACCAGTGTTAGTACCACCAGTGACACTACCACCATTGGCAATATTACCAGTGATAATACCACCTGTGAGAATACCACCAGTGTCAATACCACCAGTGACAATACCACCAGTGACAATACCACCAGTGACTATATCACCAGTGATAATACCACCTGTGACAATATCACCAGTGTCAATACCACCAGTGACAATACCACCAGTGGCAATACCACCAGTGACAATATCACCAGTGACAATACCACCAGTGACAATACCACCAGTGACAATACCACCAGTGACAATACCACCAGTGACAATACCACCAGTGTCAATACCACCAGTGACAGTACCACCAGAGACACTACCAGCGACAGTACCACCAGTGTTAGTACCACCAGTGACACTACCAGTGACAGTACCACCAGTGACAATACCACCAGTGTCAATACCACCAGTGACAATACCACCAGTGAAAATACCACCAGCTATAATACCACCATTGGCAATATCACCAGTGATAATACCACCTGTGAGAATACCACCAGTGTCAATACAACCAGTGACAATACCACCAGTGACAATACCACCAGTGACAATACCACCAGTGACTATATCACCAGTGATAATACCACCTGTGACAATATCACCAGTGTCAATACCACCAGTGACAATACCACCAGTGACAATACCACCAGTGGCAATACCACCAGTGACAATATCACCAGTGACAATACCACCAGTGACAATACCACCAGTGACAAAACCACCAGTGACAATACTACCAGTGACAATACCACCAGTGACAATACCACCAGTGACAATACCACCAGTGTCAATACCACCAGTGTCAATACCACCAGTGACAATACCACCAGTGTCAATACCACCAGTGTCAATACCACTAGTGACAATACCACCAGTGTCAATACCACCAGTGACAATACCACCAGTGACAATACCACCAGTGGCAATACCACCAGTGACAATATCACCAGTGACAATACCACCAGTGACAATACCACCAGTGACAAAACCACCAGTGACAATACTACCAGTGACAATACCACCAGTGACAATACCACCAGTGACAATACCACCAGTGTCAATACCACCAGTGACAATACCACCAGTGACAATACCACCAGTGACAGTACCACCAGTGACAGTACCACCAGAGACACTACCAGTGACAGTACCACCAGTGTTAGTACCACCAGTGACACTACCACCATTGGCAATATTACCAGTGATAATACCACCTGTGAGAATACCACCAGTGTCAATACCACCAGTGACAATACCACCAGTGACAATACCACCAGTGACTATATCACCAGTGATAATACCACCTGTGACAATATCACCAGTGTCAATACCACCAGTGACAATACCACCAGTGACAATACCACCAGTGGCAATACCACCAGTGACAATATCACCAGTGACAATACCACCAGTGACAATACCACCAGTGACAATACCACCAGTGACAATACCACCAGTGACAATACCACCAGTGTCAATACCACCAGTGTCAATACCACCAGTGACAATACCACCAGTGACAATACCACCAGTGACAATACCATAAGTGTCAATACCACCAGTGACAATACCACCAGTGACAATACCACCAGTGACAATACCACTAGTGACAGTACCACCAGTGACAGTACCACCAGTGACAGTAC
This sequence comes from Cherax destructor, assembly GCA_009830355.1. NCBI lineage: Eukaryota > Metazoa > Arthropoda > Malacostraca > Decapoda > Parastacidae > Cherax > Cherax destructor. Next base: position 31,542 of record WNWK01011546.1, read on the forward strand.
CACCAGTGACAATACCACCAGTGACAATACCACCAGTGACAGTACCACCAGAGACACTACCAGCGACAGTACCACCAGTGTTAGTACCACCAGTGACACTACCAGTGACAGTACCACCAGTGACAATACCACCAGTGTCAATACCACCAGTGACAATACCACCAGTGAAAATGCCACCAGCTATAATACCACCATTGGCAATATCACCAGTGATAATACCACCTGTGAGAATACCACCAGTGTCAATACAACCAGTGACAATACCACCAGTGACAATACCACCAGTGACAATACCACCAGTGACTATATCACCAGTGATAATACCACCTGTGACAATATCACCAGTGTCAATACCACCAGTGACAATACCACCAGTGACAATACCACCAGTGGCAATACCACCAGTGACAATATCACCAGTGACAATACCACCAGTGACAATACCACCAGTGACAAAACCACCAGTGACAATACTACCAGTGACAATACCACCAGTGACAATACCACCAGTGACAATACCACCAGTGTCAATACCACCAGTGACAATACCACCAGTGACAATACCACCAGTGTCAATACCACTAGTGACAATACCACCAGTGTCAATACCACCAGTGACAATACCACCAGTGACAATACTACTAATGCCAGAATTTAGTTCCTGTCCCATTTAGAGTATTTTTTTAGCACATTCACGAGGAAATTCTAAAACCGTAAGGGTCATCCATTCCTCTTTCTTAGAAGATCATAGCTCATGTCCCATCACTTCCATGCCCCTCCCTCCCTCCCTCCCTTCCTCTCTCCCTTCCTCTCTCCCTCCCACCCTTCCTCCCCCCCTTCCTTCCTCTCTCCCTCCCTCCCTTCCTTCCTCTCTCCCTCTAAGTGATGGTAGGTGGTAGCAGGACCTCCACCATTCTTCAAGAGGGAGGGGGAGTTGATGGGAGGGGGGTTCTTCATGCCGGTGAAGAGCTCTTGATCTAAAAAACTGGAGCTACTCTCCTCTTCCTAGGATCAAACTTGATTTCCTCTCATTCCCCAGGTGCTATATGACTCCTACGGATTTAGCGCTTCTCAATGAATAAATAATAATAATACCGTAGTGAAGTATGGCCGTTAAACACCAATCATTGTTGCAGCCTCACCAGTTATTGCACAGGTGAATTACTCAATAAATGTGAATGCTATTTCCTATTTTTTTTCAACAGCTGTCTTGAAAAAAACGTGTGTTGATATTACAGTTACATTTTCCCTCTGAAATGGAACCTCCTCATACCTCCTTCAGAGTGCAGGCGCTGCCTCTCTCATCTCCAGAACTCAAGTGCGGCTAACTTCTTTCCCCTCAATAGGGTCACAAATGTTATGTTGCTCACACTCCAACAGCACTTCAAACCATAAGAAACACTTGTCTTCACTCTGATCTAACACGCTCACACAAGCCTGTTGGATGTCCAAGCCCCTAGTACTCGAAACCTCTCTTAGCCCCTCTCCTTCCTACCCTTCCTGAGAATACCCCTACCTCTCCATCACATATTTATTTATTCACCTTAATCATCCTGGTTTCCTCAATCCTCTCTAAATACCTAAACACCTCCAGAACCTCTCTTCAGTCCACTGGATTATACCTTGAACAACCCCACTCCCACTTCTGTGTTCTTTGCTACGAATTCTCTGTATAACACACTACACATTGTTATCTAACATGACAACCCCACTGTCTTTAACCTTTTCCCTGCTACAACATCTAAAGTCCATGTCTCACGCTCATAATCAAGTGTTGGTACCACTATATTGCGTTACATTCACCTTTCTGCCTCCATAGATCAATTTCTTTCCACAGATGGCCACAGGGGGCAGGAACTGTGACTCGGGGCCAGGAGCTGTGAATCGACCCCTGCAACCACAACTAGGTGAGTACATCACCTACCTTTCCCTCCCTTCCCCTCGCGTCTATTCTATGGTTTACCTCATCTTTCATAAACAATATTTATCTCTTCCATACTCCCTTCCTCCAAGATAGTAACTAATCTTTCACTGTCTAGACTTTATGTTACCATCATTACATTACTCGTTTCTAAGTTCACTTTCAATTTTCCTCTTTATGTACTTTTTTTTAGGGTTACGCTAGTTTGACGGTAGACAGCTAGCGTGTCAAGAATCAAAGAAAAAGATGTTTCTGAGGTTGAATGGTGAAATTTAGCGAGGAATCACTGTCGAGGGAGAGATAGAGGGAGCTGCGGCCCCCACTACCTCCTGAACCTCTCTGACTCACTATCAGCCTCCAAACATTCATGACAAGTATAGACTTTCGCGGCATTTAAGTTCACCTAAAGTTTAAATCGATAAATTACTTTTATTTTTTAAGTATAACACATAAATAAGGCAGAATAAACGTCGTGACTGTTTTTATTTTAACGAAAATCAACTGCGAAGGATTAACTGCAAGAATAACTTTAAGGTCGCTAAAAATTGAGATGTGTCTTAGTGACGTCAGAGGACTGGGCTCACACGACCCAGCTGGGAGTGAGCGTTGAGCTCAGTAAGGTCTCAGACCTCGTCCTGACAACACTGTACCTCACCTTCCCATGGGACCTAACTCACGCCTCTCAGGTACCATATATCCCACTTGTTGATAAAATACTAAAACTTTTCTACTAGCTAGTAGGACAAGTGAAGAAATTTTCAGAGGTTATGGGTACTATAATATATATATATATATATATATATATATATATATATATATATATATATATATATATATATATATATATATATATATATATATGTTCATGTTTAACTTTTCTTTGCTAATATATAAATGTATATATAAAAGTAAGCTTACGCTAAAACATTGATTCTCCTTACGTTTACAGGTGGCAACTCTGGAAGAGCAGATACGAGAGACATCGAAGAGGACTGTAGGAGGGGACCGTCCGTGGCTCTAGGAGACCATCTGTGGCTGCTGCAGGAGACCGTCCGTGACTGGATATAATGAAGGAATCTGATCAAGCTTGGAGCAAGGGAGTCATTGTGTCTTAATGAGACTTGTGTTCAACATCGTCTCGTGCAGGACCATCGCTAACATCTTTGATAAAGGAGTGCACAGGGTCTCGTATGGACTGCCCACGTGCACTCACTCTCTCAGTAACTACAGCTGCCACGACACTGCCCACGTGCACTCACTCAGTAACTACAGCTGCCACGACACTGCCCACATGCACTCAGTAACTACAGCTCCACGACACTGTCCACGTGCACTCTCAGTAACTACAGCTGCCACGACACTGTCCACGTGCACTCGGTAACTCCAGCAGCAACAAGTACGAGTGAGTCTGAACACAATGGACGTGATTCACGTAACACTTCGAACGAACAGTGGAAGCCGGTTCAGTCAGTTGTTTTTCTTATTAATGTCACCAAGATTTATACACTGAGACAGTCACGGTAGAGTGCGCAACTACCTATTTTTACTGACCTCTCGAGTGCTTACGCGTGAGTGAAGGAAGAGTATTGTTGGTCCTCTAAGTAACTTGTATTTATCAAACTCACGAAAAAATGCTCCAATATTGTCTGACCAAAGGAAAAAAAAACTTACTAGGATATGCCTAAAAAAAATTTAATTCGCTTGAAATAACTTCAGAACTCTCACTGTATCAGTAACATTTTGGTTTCATATATATACATATATATATATGTGTTTGTGTGTGTGAAATTGTGAACTCTAATTGAGCAATAAAAGGAACTGTTGAACATGTTGTGAGGAAAGGTAGTACTACTGAACATGACATTTGAAGCCCCCCTGCCCCGCCACCTGCACTCGGCTAGGATATTTGTTTTACTCTTTTCACCCCAACACTACCCACCAGCACCTGACGCATCAACTTATTAACATCCACGGACACCTGCGGCAACTGCGGCCACGTGCATGCACACACGCACGAGTAAACACAACTGATAAGCGGATTAGCAAATAAACGTCAACAGATGCTACTGCTGCCAGGGATCAAACAACTGCTACACTCAAATAAACGACAGATATTGTTAACGAGTAAATAAACGTCAATAACTAATGTTACGAGAGGATAGCCTTCAGCACTGTGAATGTTAACGAGAACAGAAAAATCTCGTTAAACAAATAAAGTTTGTTCACCCTAAGGAAATAATTTGAATCCTGAAATATTGCAACCTGACAATGAAACCATGAACCGGGACATGTGTTTTGGTCATGAACCTGAGACAGACGATCCTCAACTCATTACTACCTAAACATACACCCCCCCGCCTCCCCTTAGCACCCTGAAGCATTTTCCCGCACTTTGAAGTGGATCTGAAAGTGGCGTATGTGTTTACAAAAAAAACAAACAAAAAACAGATGATTGCTATCAATAGTGTGTGTGTCAGTTCTATGATGAGCAACTTGTACATCTGTGTCTCTGGCAGACCAGTTACTGCTTACCAATTCAGGTAAGGCCCCGCTTGTGACGTTGACAAGTGATCTGAGGAGTATATGTTGTTCTTGTGATCAGCTGGTTCTTCATCATTGTCAGTGAATGGAGCCACAGAAAACACTGCGCTTAGTGACATTTGACCAATTGCTGGGAGAATCTATTGCTAACCTCGTAGGGATTAGCTGTGCTGAATGACCTATATTATAACAAAAACAATAATAATTAATTAAGAGTACAAGGACAACTCTGTTATCTAAGAAACTATTATCAAGTGCCTGAGAACTGCATAGTGTGTTATTTGAGTATCATTCTTCCTACAGTGGAAGCCTTGGTGATTTGAACGAAATCATAAATAGTGATCTTAGAAACCTGCGCAACTGATATATGGTTGATTGTGTTTTTTAATATCCTCTGTACAGAAAATGATCAACAAAGAGGATATAGATATGGAAGAAATATTGCCACGATCTAATCCAAACGACAAGTTGTGCACTGATAATAATAACAATCGAGGCCAACGACGACCTACTAGAATAGCAGAGAAATATGGGCTACGGCCCCGGACCCTCGTCAGGAGACTTCAGCTGGAAAGAAGAAGAGAGGATCTACCCCAGTCAAAAACACCGAAGAACAGACCTCCGCCGCTGTCTAAGTACAGGAGAAAGACAGCCAATGCCAGGGAGCGACATCGTATGAAAGAAATCAATGATGCTTTTGAAACCCTTCGTCGTGTTCTGCCGGATTTCTGCAGTCGCCGAGCGGCGGCGGCCATGACAAAAATCACTACACTTAAGCTCGCTGTCAACTATATCAGGGCTCTCTCTCACATCTTGGAAGATGGACATCCCGGGGATATTAATTTCTTCGACGGCCTACAATTTGATGAGATTTCTGTGGGTAGCCCACTGGCGCCACCATCCTCTCATACCCTCAGTTCGCATTACACGGCTCACTTAAGCCACACACAAACTTTCCCCTCCAACTCTCGTGCGTCTTCCACCGCCTCCCCAGTCCTAGTCCGGGGCTCTCTGGGAAGCACGAGTGACCTCAGTGACCTCCTGTCTGACGACTCCTGCGTCTTAGAGGACGCCTTCGATGACATTCCTGCTCTGCCCGAAGCTGACCCCTTCGCCCTCCTCCTGGTGCCAGATGGAGAGGCTCTAGCGCTGGGATCATAGTTATTAACACTCAAGTTTTAAGGACTTAACGATTATGAAAGTAGATAACTCAGGTTCTGAGAGTCTGGGCTTCGAGTAGTTAAATTATGAGAACCAATAATGTAAACATTTAGGCTCTGAAGGTAAAATTTAATTCTAGAACGTTAAACACCGACAGTTTAGGGACTGAAGATATATGTTCTGAGATTTATTCATACTTCAGAGTTTATAGTACAAGTGGTTGTGAAAAATGCCTCGTCTGCTTATTGTGCTTAGCAATAAGAGCCATAATTATGATAGAATTATTCCAACATTTGCAAAGTATTAGTTCCTCATGTAAATATACACTCATTAATAGACTGTCTACATTAGATAAGGTGAGTTTTATGTCCTGGGTTAACGTTATTTAAGTCTAAACATTTTGACCCATTTTTTTTAAGTTAGAACATTTGAAGATGTTAGGAAGGTTAGAGATACAATAATTCCAGTGCGGTACTCTTCTATGTTCATTATGTAAACAGTTAACGTCGTGTGCCTTAAGCTATATTATCCGGTTTCTGTTTCTGTTCCACTGTTTGCCTCATCTCTCCTAAGTTTTTCAATTCGCTCTGTGACTCTTAAAGGTTTAGCGCCTCCTCATGAATATATCTAGATTTTCTCTTTTTAAGTTTTATATCTTATGTTCTCTTTCCCACGTTTTATATTTATACTTCCGTCTGTGTCTATTTTCGCCTGCCTTTTTATTCAGCATTCATAATCTCTGTCGCTTCCACCTGTTCTCTAACTATAAAGACACACACACACACACACACACACACACACACACACACACACACCCATACACACACACACACACACACACACACACACACACACACACACACACACACACTGACGCCATCATGTCTTCTTTATGATATATAACTGAGAGATTTCCCCTGGCAACTCAAATCAGCTTTTTGCAATTGAAATTTTAATCTTGCATTGCATTGTCAGTCCGTACGGGCGACGTCCGTTCTGAGATGTATCCAGTTTACGGACAGTGCTTGATGCCCAGTGATTCTTGAAGTGTGTAAAGCAACAGGACCAGTCTGAATATCACCACTCAGATGTGAAAGTTTTCACTATTTTACAAAAATTAAATTTCTGTAAAACTTTGAGATGCATGACCCTTTCGGGTTGAGCGCTTAATATAATCATGTCATTATAGTTACGTAAAAAAATTGAAAGACTCGCGAGCAAGGTACAGGGACGGGTCTCGCAAACTGGAAAAGTTCCACGGTGGAATTTCAGTGAGTAAATGTTGAGGATAAAGAAACAATTAGCGCAGTGACATGTGTGTTTAGTCTTAGTGAGTTAGTGCAGCTGCTAAAGTACGTGTCTAAAGTACGTGTCTAAAGTACGTGTCTAAAGTACGTGTCTAAAGTACGTGTTTAAAGTACGTGTTTAAAGTACGTGTTTAAAGGGAAAGCTGAGAATGCAAATATATACTTTATATATATATATTTTTTTATATTTTTATTTATGAACTTGTTATAGTATGAGAGACGTTCATCATCAATGAATTATTATTATAATAAAAAAGAAGAAGCGCTAAACCAATCATCAATGAATAAAGATGACTGAAGACTTGGGTATGAACACCTCATTGCCTGAGGTGAGTTTATTAATGTGATTATTGAACTTCACTATGTTGCTAGCAAATGTTACTCTCGTTTTTTTTAATTACATCAGCCTTAAAGGAGGATATATTGCCTTGCAGCTGAGTAAAGGGCTCGTGATACAAGGCACTGGAGTTACCCTGTCGTTTTTCTTTAATCAAGCCTGATTATTCCTAATTCCTAAAGCGCAGATAACAGATTTCTCGTTTCTTCCCAGTATATTTCCATCATAAATTTATATCTAACTACCGTGCAAAAATTTCTATCCTAGAATATGTTAGAACCAACTCTCTTCTATAAATACCTTAAATAGCCTAAATTTAAACTGGGGTCATCTGTTCTCCGTCAGTCTTCTCTGATCCCTAAAATAAAGATTAAAGTAAACAATTAGTGTTTATACACTGAGAGAGACGCCTCAGGGTGTATGTAACCTTGATACAAAGTTAGTGTGCCTTACTGTACATCACTTGTATAACTCTGAGACAACCCAGTGTAACTCAGTACAAGTTTAACACCAGCAGCTGGGAGCTCCCATGACTCCCATGACTACCATTACTATCATCACTACCATCACGCAGTTCTTCTTATTTTAATGCTTTAGATTTGTGAAATTAATTATGATTTTTACTTATCGAAATAAAATCAAAAGTGACGACACTGAAGGACAGGAGCGTTAGGGGAGACATGATAACGACATACAAAATACTGCGTTGAATAGATAAGGTGGACAGAGACAGGATGTTCCAGAGATGGAACATAGAAACAAGGGGTCACAATTGGAAGTTGAAGATTCAGACGAATCAAAGGGATGTTAGGAAGTATTTCTTCAGTCATAGAGTTGTCAGGAAGTGGAATAGTCTAGCAAGTGATGTAGTGGAGGCAGGAACCGTACATAGCTTTAAGATGAGGTATGATAAAGCTCGTGGATCAGGGGGAGAGAGGACCTAGTAGCGGTCAGCGAAAAGGCGGGGCCAGGAGCTAAGTATCGACCCCTGCAATCACAATTAGGTGAGTACACACACACACACAAACACACGCACACACACACACACAAACACGCACACACACACACACACACACACACCCGGTGGCCTGGTGGCTAAAGCTCTCGCTTCACGCACGGAGGGCCCGGGTTCGATTCCCGGCGGGGCGGAAACATTTCGAAGTGTTTCCTTACACACACACACATACAACAGGTCTAGTGTCTAATTGACATGTGCCTAGGACAAAATGGTAACAAACACACACACACAAACACACGCACACACACACACACACACACACACACACACACACACACACACACACACACATACACACTCAATAATAACTCACATGGAGTAAGAAACACAGAAGACTAATTGATTTATATATTTCGATACCCTGCAGGATCCTCTTCATGGATGGATGTTAGCAGATATTTATTTGTCTGATTTTAAAGAGGCCGGAGTCGGTGTAGATGTATCTTGTAACTGGAGAAATGTTATATATGGAAATGCGGTGCAGTTTGAGTGAAAGTGATATTGTGTCAATGACTTGAGTCATGACAAGCACTGCAGTCGTGATTGTATAATACATCCATGGTGTATATTTCTGGTTGTATTTTATGACTTTTTTGTATGTAAACAGACATATGGAAAGTTTTAACTGTTTTAATTTAAAAATTACCGACTTTCAAATAAATGCGGGTAACTGAAAAATGTTTGTAATTGTCCTACTGTTTCTGTCCTAATTTATTTACAAACTCTTGGCTTTTAAATGAAGGTAAGAGGTTTTAATCTAAGCATCAAAAACCCCTTGTATCTAGAAGACAGAGTTAGAGGGAGACCAGGTTAAGATCGTTACTGTCTGCAACATGCAGGTTGTGTTGCATGGGCTTTAATTAATGTAGTTGTAACAGTAAAAATGGTTATAACTATGACCATAATTTTTAAAGGGGTGGACCGGTAAGCCAGCGGAAGGCCTCGGTCAGATGACCAAAAGCTCCAACGGCGGGTCATCATCTGATTGTGATAAATGGTTTTGAAAACCGACAAGTTGAAGATTGCGACACTTATGCAACATATGGGAATCTTTATTAAGGAAACGTTTCGCCACACAGTGGCTTCATCAGTCCAATACGAAGCAGAAATGGGTAAGGAGAGGAGTTTTAGGTAATCAGTCCCTCAGCCTGGAATCGATGTGTTCAGTCATCACTCTTGTAGAAAGTACAACATATGGCCGGAGAAGTTACTTATATACCGTAGACAGGTGAGTGGAAGCAGGAAGAGGCGGGCTCACAGTGGAACCATCCACTAGTGTAAGTAGGTCTTCATCCAAAGGTTGGACAAGTATTGAAGATTTCCTTGTATCAACCTTTGGACGAAGACCTACTTACACTAGTGGATGGTTCCACTGTGATCCCGCCTCCTCCTGCTTCCACTCACTTGACTATAGACCTATATCAAATTTGACCCTATCTAAAATCTTTGAAAAATTAATTCACAAACAAATCTACTCCTACTTAGTATCTCACAACATACTTAAACTACTAAAAATATCTACTTGGATGACTACCAACAAACTAACTCTCAATATAGACAAAACCTACTTCATGCTATTTAGAAACAGCTTCAAATGTGCAGCTAAACATATTGATAAATGGTTCACCAATTTCAAGACACACAGAGGGCAAATTTCTAGGTCTCCACTTTGACAGCAGACTCAAATTCCAAACCTACATACAGCAAATATCTAGGAAAGTCTCCAAAACAGTAGGCATCCTATCAAAAATACGGTACTAAGTACCCCAAACTGCTCTTCTTGACCTTTATCATTCACTCATTTACCCTTATCTCACCTATGGTATTTGTGCATGGGGCTCAACCGCAGCAAATCACCTTAAATTTTCAATAGCCCAACAGAAAGCTGCAGTGCGATTGATTACTAACTGCTACACTAGACAGCATACTCCATCGCTTTTCAAGTCTTAACTTGCTTAATATACAAAACATCCACACTTATTATTGTGCCTACCACATACACAGAATACTACACGCAAATATAAACCCTCCTCTCAAACTCCTCCTTGATAACTATAACAGAACACAGCCATAATACAAGACACAAATCACTGTTCGATATCCCACGTGTCCATCTCTCCCTATGCTAAAATGCTTTGCACGTAAAGGGCCGAAGATCTGGAATTCATTGCCAGAACACACTAAAGGACCCCTGCTGCCTGCAAATCAATTTAAGACCCTGCTTAGAAATCACCTCATTACGCAAAATTAACCAGAGAAACACTTTACTTATGTTACCACTTCGATATTGTAACTTAAATAAAATGGCCCTGGCTCCTAAATGGCTGCTCAGTATGTTGTCTAGGGGCATTTATATTACACTGAAAAAAACAGTAGCTCTTGAGCCAGCATGAACCTTCATATTAAATATTATTAATTATTACAATTAGGAAGGACATTAAAACTCACATATTCAAAAATATATATAATATAATAATAAGTAACTTATATACAACTTATAAACTACTACGAAAAACCATCACCTTAACTGCAGTTCACATTAGCTCACTAGCACACTGCTACTAGTGACACAAAATTTTATATACGTTTATAAACAGGGAGGCTCCATGACCCCCCCCCCCTTCACTTCTGCCTGGTAGACTAGTTACCAGCAAGCAAAAACACTTATGGTACACACTTAAAAAAAAACTTACCAAAATTACCTACTCAAACTACCGCCCAAAAATGGTGACTCCGTCACCACCTGTCTCGTACTGACTCTCCAACACCTCATCTCTCCTGTCCTGGACACTGACTCACTGACACGAATAAAACGAGTCCGGATTCAGAATAATGACATTATATATGGAGCGTTTTTTATAAAATATTTTACTGCAGCACACTGCGTTATAACTTAATACCTGCCATTAATCAAAAGCTACTCAAAAAAAAATCTAAAAAATTTAAGACTGTTCAACTAATTGATAATTTACCTCGAGCTTAAAACTGTTTCAATTTCATTATTGTGTATTGCTGATGATTGCTCGACCATTTACTCATAACTTCAAACTTATAAGTGTTTCAATCTCATTGTTTTAAAATGTATTAAATTGTAATACTGTACTTTTTATAAACTATGTTCTTATGTATATCAAAACTGTACTTATTCTATACTGAACTGCTCTACTAGACTTATTAAAGTCTTGTCAAATAGGAAACACTCGTAAATAATCTGGAGATCACTGAAGAGCTTGGCGCAAGTCATCACAAATCCATCACTTTCAGCATTAACTGGGAATACCAGAATAATTATAATACGGTAAAAGTCCCTGATTTTCGTTCTGCCGATTATAATGGACTTAGGGAACACCTGTCTAATCTCGATTGGGGTAATCTAGCTAATGATCTTATTGACGATGATCATACTTACGATTACGAAGGGATCTGCGTTTATGATTTTTTCTTAATAATATACAACATGCTCAGAGTATATACATTCCCCAGAGAGAAATTAGGTCTAATAATAACGATCCCAAATGGGTTAACAGGAGGCTTAAGCCTCTGTTAGGGAGAAAAGGGGAATTTATTGGCGCATCAAAAGAGATGTTAATCTTACTGACCAATATGTTCAGCTTAAAAGAGAAGTAAAAAAGGGATTAGAAAAGCTAAACGTGACTATGAAATTAGAGTTGCTAATGAATCAAAGACTAATCCAAAAGTGTATAGTACGAAGGTGAAGGAAAAAGTAGGACCTCTGAAAATTGGGAATGGACAGCTGATTATTTTTTTGTCAGTTTTTACACAAGAAGACATACATGAGATTCCAGAAATTAACAATTATTCAGTTCTTGATAAATTCCAATTAACTAATATTACTGTCACGAGGGACATGGTTATCAAACAGATAGACAAACTGAAGCAAAATAAGTCCCCGGTACCCGACGAGTTGTTTTCCAGGGTACTTAAAGAATGCAAGATGGAATTTAGTCAGTCATTAACGAATGTGTTTAATGAGTCCATCCTTACTGGTGTTGTGCCAGAGATGTGGAAGATGGCTAATGTGGTTCCTATATCAAATCAGGGGATAAGTCCATTCCTTCAAATTACCGTCCAATAAGCCTGACGTCTATAGTAGGCAAATTATTTGAATCAATTATAGTTGCCATTATTAGAAGTCACTTTGAAGAGCATAATTTGATTAATGAATCTCAGCATAGGTTCACGAGAGGTCGTTTCTGCCTGACAAATTTACTGACGTTCTTCAATAGAACATTTGAGGCAGTAGACAGTGATAAAGAATATGATATTGTTTATTTGGATTTTAGTAAAGCCTTCGATAGAGTACCTCACAAGAGACTCTTGGGAAAAGTGGCAGATCATGGTACAGGAGGTAAAGTTCTAGCATGGATAGAGACATGGCTTACCAACAGAAAGCAGAGAGTTTCCATTAATGGGATCAAATCTGAATGGGGATTAGTCACTAGTGGCGTTCCACAGGGATCAGTTTTAGGACCTCTGTTGTTCATAATTTACATTAATGACCTTGATGAAGGAATTACAAGTGACGAGGCCTGGTCACAGACCGGGCCGCGGGGGCATTGATCTCCGAAACCTTCTCCAGGTATACTCCAGGTATATAATCACAAGTCATAGTTACAACCCACATTCATGAGTCACAACCGCAAGCCACAGTTACAAGCGAGAGGGTGATAAAGAATTCCTGAGTTCTCTCAGACAACTAGGAGCCCAACATGAGGTACAAGAGTAGTGCGTGCACCACACACGAGGTACAGGAATCATCAGTGTACCACACACGAGGTACAGGAATCATCAGTGTACCACACACGAGGTACAGGAATCATCAGTGTACCACACACGAGGTACAGGAATCATCATTGTACCACACACGAGGTACAGGAATCATCATTGTACCACACACGAGGTACAGGAATCATCATTGTACCACACACGAGGTACAGTAATCATCAGTGTACCACACAGCAGTACCATCACATAAGAACATAAGAATGGCGGAACACTGCAGAAGGCCTACTGGCCCATACAAGGCAAGTCCTTCTCAAAACCAGCCATTCCCACCCACCTATTAGTTCAACCATCACCCACACCTCAGATACTAATGAAACCCACCCCTTTTCACTAATATATCTGTCTGTCATTTTTTTTAAGCTACCTAAGGTTTGAGCTTCTAAACCTTACTTGGAAGATTGTTCCACGCAGCGACAACTGTTTAATAAATGTACTTACCTACTTACCAGGCTGACACTACTGGAGTCTCCTAGGTCAGGCTGACACTACTGGAGTCTCCTAGGTCAGGCTGACACTACTGGAGTCTCCTAGGTCAGGCTGACACTACTGGAGTCTCCTAGGTCAGGCTGACACTACTGGAGTCTCCTAGGTCAGGCTGACACTACTGGAGTCTCCTAGGTCAGGCTGACACTACTGGAGTCTACTAGTTCAGGTTGATACTGCTGAAGTCTCCTAGCTCAGGCTGATACTACTGAAGTCTCCCAGCTCAGGCTGGCACTAAAGAAATCTCCCAGCTCAAGCTGACACTACTGAAGTCTCCCACCTGTAGCTGACACTACTGAAGTCTCCCAGCTCAGGCTGACACATTTCAACACCTTGCATGATGATCATTCCGTGTGCTGGAATATGACAGGAAAACACAGATAGCTTTTGTTCCCACTGCGTAACTATCGTTTAGAATAGTGTAACAGCACATTGCTGATGTATCAAATTTTGACAAATGCATGAAGACAGAAAGAAAAGAAACTCCATCTCTCAACTCTACCTCAACCCACCCTCCATAGGTCGTCCATCAACCCACCCTCCACAGGTCGTTTATCAACCCACCCTCCATAGTTCCTTCATCAACCCACCTTCCACAGTTCCTCCATCAACCCACCAACCATAGTTCCTCCATCAACCCACCCTCCACAGTTCCTCCATCAACCCACCCTCCATAGTTCCTCCATCAACCCACCCTCCATAGTTCCTCCAAAAACCCACCCACCATAGTTCCTCCATCAACCCACCCTCCATAGTTCCTTCATCAACCCACCCTCCACAGTTCCTCCATCAACCCACCCACCATAGTTCCTCCATCAACCCACCCTCCATAGTTTCTCCATCAACCCACCCTCCATAGTTAATCCATCAACCCACCCTCCATAGTTCCTCCATCAACCCACCCTCCATAGCTCCTCCATCAACCCACCCTCCATAGTTCCTCCATCAACCCACCTTCCATAGTTCCTCAGTCAACCCACCCTCCATAGTTCCTCCATCAACCCACCCTCCATAATTCCTCCATCAACCCACCCTCCATAGTTCCTCCATCAACCCACCCTCCATAGTTCCTCCATCAACCCACCCTCCATAGTTCCTCCATCAACCCACCCTCCATAGTTCCTCCATCAACCCACCCTCCATAGTTCCTCCATCAACCCACCTTCCATAATTCCTCCATCAACCCACCGTCCATAGTTCCTCCATCAACCCACCCTCTATAGTTCCTCCATCAACCCACCCTCCATAGTTCCTCCATCAACCCACCCTCCATAGTTCCTCCATCAACCCACCCTCCATAGTTCCTCCATCAACCCACCCTCTATAGTTCCTCCATCAACCCACCTCCATAGTTCCTCCATCAACCCACCCTCCATAGTTCCTCCATCAACCCACCCTCCATAGTTCCTCCATCAACCCACCTTCCATAGTTCCTCCATCAACCCACCCTCTATAGTTCCTCCATCAACCCACCCTCCATAGTTCCTCCATCAACCCACCCTCCATAGTTCCTCCATCAACCCACCTTCCATAGTTCCTCCATCAACCCACCCTCCATAGTTCCTCCATCAACCCACCCTCCATAGTTCCTCCATCAACCCACCCTCCATAGTTCCTCCATCAACCCACCCCCATAGTTCCTCCATCAACCCACCCTCCATAGTTCCTCCATCAACCCACCTTCCATAGTTCCTCCATCAACCCACCTTCCATAGTTCCTCCATCAACCCACCCTCCATAGTTCTTCCATCAACCCACCTTCCATAATTCCTCCATCAACCCACTCTCCATAGTTCCTCCATCAACCCACCCTCCATAGTTCTTCCATCAACCCACCTTCCATAATTCCTCCATCAACCCACTCTCCATAGTTCCTCCATCAACCCACCCTCCATAGTCAGTAAGCACAAGCAGAATTTAGTGAGAGAAAGATCAGAGCCTTTGACGCTATACAAAAGGAATCACAAACAAGAACACTAGTCACAAACAAGAACACTAGTCACAAACAAGAACAGTAGTCACAAACAAGAACAGTAGTCACAAACAAGAACAGTAGTCACAAACAAGAACAGTAGTCACAAACAAGAACAGTAGTCACAAACAAGAACAGTAGACACAAATAAGAACAGTAGACACAAACAAGAACAGTAGACACAAAGAAGAACAGTAGTCACAAAGAAGAACAGTAGTCACAAAGAAGAACAGTAGTCACAAACAAGAACAGTAGACACAAAGAAGAACAGTAGTCACAAAGAAGAACAGTAGTCACAAACAAGAACAGTAGACACAAACAAGAACAGTAATCACAAACAAGAACAGTAGTCACAAACAAGAACAGTAGACACAAACAAGAAGAGTAGTCACAAACAAGAACAGTGGTCACAAACAAGAACAGTAGTCACAAACAAGAACAGTAGTCACAAACAAGAACAGTAGTCACAAACAAGAATAGTAGATACAAACAAGAACAAAAGTCACAAACAAGAACAGAAGTCACAAACAAGAACAGTAGTCACAAACAAGAACAGTAGTCACAAACAAGAACAGTAGTCACAAACAAGAACAGTAGACACAAACAAGAACAGTAGTCACAAACAAGAACAGTAGTCACAAACAAAAACAGTAGACACAAACAAGAACAGTAGTCACAAACAAGAACAGTAGTCACAAACAAGAACAGTAGTCACAAACAGGAACAGTAGATACAAACAAGAACAGTAGTCACAAACAAGAACAGTAGACACAAACAAGAACAGTAGTCACAAACAAGAACAGTAGACACAAACTAGAACAGTAGTCACAAACAAGAACAGTAGCCACAAACAAGAACAGTAGTCACAAACAAGAACAGTAGACACAAACAAGAACAGTAGACACAAACAAGAACAGTAGTCACAAAAAACAAGAACAGTAGTCACAAACAAGAACAGTAGTCACAAACAAGAACAGTAGACACAAACAAGAACAGTAGTCACAAACAAGAACAGTAGTCACAAACAAAAACAGTAGACACAAACAAGAACAGTAGTCACAAACAAGAACAGTAGTCACAAACAAGAACAGTAGTCACAAACAAGAACAGTAATCACAAACAAGAACAGTGGTCACAAACAAGAACAGTAGTCACAAACAAGAACAGTAGACACAAACAAGAACAGTAGTCACAAACAAGAACAGTAGTCACAAACAAGAACAGTAGTCACAAACAAGAACAGTAGTCACAAACAAGAACAGTAGTCACAAACAAGAACAGTAATCACAAACAAGAACAGTGGTCACAAACAAGAACAGTAGTCACAAACAAGAACAGTAGACACAAACAAGAACAGTAGTCACAAACAAGAACAGTAGTCACAAACAAGAACAGTTTTTTTTTTTTTTTTTTTTTATATTTTATTTATAAAACACATACAGGTACATTAACAACAAACTTTGCAACACTATACAAAACATTAACATTATATAGTGACAATGATACAAAGAAAATTCGTATCTGAGACCACTCCACTTGTGGTTTCTGAACATAACCACTTAAAAACTAACATCATACAGATAAAATATAAAACCCTGTTTTATACAAATACAACACGACCACAGGCCACTATATCCAATAATTTGTGAACTAAATACCTCTACATAAAACATATATGCATAAATATTACTGAATACCTCTAACCTAAGAGGCCATAGGCATTAAGACTGCCATCTTAATTATGTTTAAAACTGTGCTTTACTGTAACATTACATAATAGCAATTATTCGAAGTCTTATCTGATACCACTCAAGTTGTAAGTTATTATCCAACATATAAAGGAAGAACCATCTAAATGATGGGTATTCCATCAAGACTCATAACACATATCACTTGTCACATATCACTTGACAAGGCCAACTCAATTTCCTTCCCTATCCCTATTAGACTACTCCTATCACTGAATACAAGCACGTATCCTAACCCGCAGAGCATATATCACCATAACAACATACAATAATTCATAAATACACACAAAAATAAGAACTAAGTACTGCTATACATAATCTATGTACTATGATGATACCCTTAATCATCATACAAAATTTTTCCCAAATAATACCCATACAATAAGATCGTTAGCATCATTAATTCCAAAAACTATACAAAACAGTACAGTACTTTCACATTGCCTAACGACAATGATATGATGTATATGAAACGGAGCTATACAATAACATTATACAATGACAATGATAATGTAAAAACCTTCTCTGATACCACTAATCTTGTGGTAATATTACAATAACTCCACAACAAATTTTAATTACCTATTTTGAGAGTACTGATAAGAAACATAATATGTACTATTTGAGAACAATATTAAATGATCCCGTACAGCGTCAGGGAACTATACCTTCCTGTCTCATAAAACAAACATCAATTACCATGCTCCAACACTTCAGAAAGCCCCTTGTGCGTACTCCTTTCCCTTGAACCTGGTCTTTGTCACGTCATTACGTAAAGTCAAATCCAAACAAGTTCATCCTGTCATCCTCTCATACCTATTCAACACCTTTCTGCGTCAGCTGTCTTTTCCCGTTGCTCAATAACAAGCATTCTCGTCGCCAGTCGACCCCCTCAACATTCACACTACTATGCACCCTAAAACCTCATTCAACACAACATCGACCCCCTAACTACTCTGTCTTCCAAAGAATCCAGTCCTTTCCAGCTCTACTTGCATCACCGTAATAACTTTGCTACTGTTAATGTCCTATACCCCTCAGAGAAACTTGATACCCATTTATCTCCATACAATAGCCTATTCCTACACATTGAGCGATACACATGAGCGCTAAGGCTTTCACCCTACAGTCCCCTCCCACCTCTCTCATTCCCATGATACATACAAGAAATCCGCAATTACATACATAATTGCCCTCCCCACTTCTCTCGATACTCCCAACATCAAAGCTTAAAGCCCGTAAGGTCGAAATTTTCTCCCCCACCAATCCAATCACCCTTGACAACCATAGCCTCACCCTCTAAAGACTCACAAAATATACAGCATGATATGCTGTCTCCTCATCTCCGCACCTCTGACATTCATTCGTACCCACCAACCCCATCCTATATAATTCAGACCTCGATGCCAATATACCTAATAGAAATCTGTAAACCACCTCCGTACCTTAGGCAATAAACGGATCTTCCTGAACATACCCCAAATCCTCCAATCATAAACTGGAAAATTCGCTTGACCCTGTACCACCCCACCCTTTTCACTCCCCGTCCCCAACCTGCCCACCTTGCCCTTTTAGGCTCCTCATTGCCAATAACTGTCAGCCATGTCCTCGCACACCCGCAGGTCCCTCCCACTCCACCACTTCCGTACATCCTCCATGACCGCTCCTACTCGTTGACCTCACCCCACCCTTCCTTAAAAACACTGTTTCACATAAACTGCTTTCACACGATGTTCCAAAGAAATGAGGCCCAACCCCCCTCTTGACACTCATCATGACAACTTCCTTTCGAAGCCACGGCCGCCCATACCCCCACACATACCGTAACACTTTCTTTTGTAATTCCTGATGTCGACCATCCTTAAAGGATACACCGCAGCTACATGCCACACCTTACTGTATACAAGTGTGTTCACCACCACCACACGTTGCAACAGCGTAACATCCCTGCCCTCCAACCCCTCATTCTACCCAGAGCCCTACCCACCACCTCCTCAGAATTCACCTGCCTGGCCACTCTCACATCTGCCATATACACAATTCCACAGATCTTTATTCTATCCACAACATTCCATCCATACACCTTCCCAAGCCCCCCACCCACGTACCCACCTCCAATAACTTAGACTTGGCTCCATTAACCTCATTCCTGTCGCTGCTCCAAAGACCTCTATAATACGTCCCACATTAACCAGCCCTTCTGTTCCACCCACCAATACAGTAGTATCATCCACATACCCATGATGCCCACACTACCCACCCCCTCTTCCCTCTCTCCCTCTCTCCTACTCCTTCCTCTATTAACCTATAAAAGGGATCCTGCATGCACCGAAAAGGATCTGAGATATGGGACACCCTGTCTCAGACCCCTTTCCATCACCACCTGTTTCCCCAACTTACCATTCACCTGTACACACACCTTCGCAGAACTATACAATGTCTCAACCCATCCAGCAATTTCCTCCCCAAAACCTTGACTCCTCAATATAATTCCCAACATGCTTCTATTCACACAATCATATGCTTCCTTCCAATCTATTCCCAAGACACCCCTCCCGTCCTACCTTCAATA
Organism: Cherax destructor; assembly: GCA_009830355.1. NCBI lineage: Eukaryota > Metazoa > Arthropoda > Malacostraca > Decapoda > Parastacidae > Cherax > Cherax destructor. Next base: position 51,408 of record WNWK01011546.1, read on the forward strand.
AAATCCCCTATTCTCCCATGTCCTACACTCATACTTCTTCCAGGTATACCAAACTGCCCCTGATGTATGACTTTGTCAAGCACCTTTTCATTCTATTCCTAAAATTTTTGCGAAGATTTTATAATCTCCACACATGAGGGATATCGCCTGTAATTACCCAAGGTTCTCCCCTCCTCCTTTCGGCACCAGAACAACTACCCCGTCCCCTGCGTCTCCCTAACCTACCCCCATCCTTCATACAATTAAACAAATGCACTAAACATTCTCTCAACGTTTCCCAATGCACTACATAGAAATCATTTGGTATCCCGTCTAAACCTGGTGCCTTCCCTAGACTTAATCTAGACACTGCCTCCCCACTTCCTCCTCACTTATACTTCCACCCAACTCCTACGGTCTTCCTCCCCAAACGACACAGGATCCCTTCCCGAAGGACCTCCCGGCACTACCCGTCCCTACACTCAATGATAATTTCTCCCAAACCAATGATCGGCATAATTGCTTATGCCATCCGTTGTCCTGAGCACCTGTCCCACTTCATATCCTCCCACCCTTGTACACACTCAATCCCCATAATCGTGTTACCCTCTGCCTATCTCTAAACCTCCTCAACACGCAACCTGACGGTCTATCTCCCCACAACGCCTCCTCAATACCTCCTCTTACTCTGATCGCATCAAACGATCATTTTGAATATCCTCAACCTTCCCTTAACCCTCTATTTCCCCATACCTACCAACCCCACCCTCATAGCATTCATTAAGCTGACCCTCCAAATATTTCTGAAGACCAAACTTCCACCTTGCCTCATCTCTTCCTTGATTCCTATAAAAGTCCCTTATTCCCTCCTTTGCACTTTTTCCCACCAGCCCAAAAATCTTTCTCCTTACCTCTGCTCCTTCTAACCAGAAGGACCCCACCATTCCTCAAACGACCTCCTCCCCTCCCCGCCAGCAAACGCACATTCAACTTCCAATAACCATTGTACCTTCGGACCATTCCATCCCACTCCACCTCTACTAATACACCACGATGATCAGAAAACCAATATCAAGCGTTTGCACCCTCCCCACTGTAACGTCTCTTGTTGCATAAACACGATCCAACCGGCTGCATAGCCTCTCCTCACAAAAGTATGCTCCACCCTCCATTCATCACCCCGTACCACATCGAACACTCCCACCTCCTCAGTAAAACACGCAACGTCCCTAATTCACAACCCGCCCTCTAGGTTCTACATCTTTTTCCTGATTATACAATTCCAATCCCCACCCATCAGAGTAATCATAGGCAAACCCCGTAAATGATATGTCAAAACCTCCCTTACAAATTCATCCTTACACGTCGATTATTGTCAGCTGGCATATATATTCCCATGAAACATACCGAATGTGCCCCAATGCCCATCCACCTCACCACTCTCCCTCCCCTCCTCCCAAGCTAACAACCGAAAGGGACTGGACTCCTTCACCCCCACAGCCACCCCACCCTTTAATTTCCCGAGTTACCTGCATACACCTCATAACCTTTCAACCTCAACTCTCGACCACACCTAAAATTATGTTCTTGTATAAAAATTACATCTACGTCATATCGTCTTAACACTACCTCCACCCACCTACGTTTAATTTCTGCCCTTAGGCCATTCACATTAATCGTTAAACACTTGAATACGCCAAAGGGGCTTTCCTCTGTGCTTCTGCGGGCGGGCCGTGGCACCTTCCCTAAACCTTTATCTCTAACACTCCTCACTCCCTGATCCCATACCCTCACCTGTGCCCCCACCTTCCCCTTCCGTGCCATCTCTACATATGTTTTCTTACCTGTACGCTGGCCAGGTGTGAGGACATCATCATCTGACACCTCTCCTGCCCTCTTTCTTGATTCTCCCCTACCTCCATTACATCCGTGTCCCCATTCCTATGCACATCAGCCTCCACTTCCTGCACCTGCAACCTGTCTTCCCCAGCTTCTGGCACGTTCACGTCCTGGTTAAGCCTACCCTCCTCCACCTGTAAGTGTCCTTCAACTCCAGAGGAAATCACCTCCGGATCTTCCAGAAACGTTCGCAACATCTCTTGCAATGGTTGCGATAGGTCCACCTGTAGGTCACCCACCTCTACCAAATCCCCAGACTCATTATCTTTTCCAGGCCCATCGATTGTTGGAGCTTTCAACTCCTCAGGGACGTTACACAACTTTCCCCACACCTTTCCCTACTTCTGCCCCACTGGCCTTTCCCAGTCCTTCCACAATCTCAGGTGTTGACTCCTCCAAGGGGATATGCATCACAGGTACCTGTGTAACCATTGGTCTTGGGGCCATGATGGTGGGACACCCCGCGCCATGTGATCATATTCCCACACATATGACATGTCCTACGCTGTCCCGTAGGTAACAAACACCTGCGTCCTAAAGGCCTCCAGCAGTACATAGGACGGTATAGGCCTTTTCAAAGTCATTTTCAATGTGAAGGAACCTTCTGGCAACCCAGCATATATTCCTTCAGTCCACCTTCCCATAGTCGTAGAATGCACCACACCATACCTTTCAAAGGCCTCACTGACATCCAATCCAATGGCCTCAAATGGCACATTACGGACCTTCACAAAGGTGTATGTTTAGAGGCATCCCTGAGCCGGACTTCTATCCCAGTGTTGACAGTGAGGTGCTTCTCCTGGTACCTCTCCACAGTTTTTTCATAAGCCTCCACTGTATCAAACTTCACGAAGATCCTCGTCGAACCATTTAATGCAATGCCATATAGGTCTTCATGACAAATACAAAAGTGTCACGGATTATCGCCGGCAGCAACACTGAAGCGTTAGCTGGGTAAATGGCTCCCTTAAGAAGCTCCACACACACGTGTTGCTCCTCCTCCGAACACTGGTCGCCATCTTGGAGAAAATCGGAAGTTGCGCAAAGACTGGACCAGGAGCAACTGCGCAGCACAACCTCTCGGCCCGTGAGCGAAGAGGTCAATGAAACAAAAACAGTAGACACAAACAAGAACAGTAGTCACAAACAAGAACAGTAGTCACAAACAAGAACAGTAGTCACAAACAAGAACAGTAATCACAAACAAGAACAGTGGTCACAAACAAGAACAGTAGTCACAAACAAGAACAGTAGACACAAACAAGAACAGTAGTCACAAACAAGAACAGTAGTCACAAACAAGAACAGTAGTCACAAACAAGAACAGTAGTCACAAACAAGAACAGTAGTCACAAACAAGAACAGTAATCACAAACAAGAACAGTGGTCACAAACAAGAACAGTAGTCACAAACAAGAACAGTAGACACAAACAAGAACAGTAGTCACAAACAAGAACAGTAGTCACAAACAAGAACAGTAGTCACAAACAAGAACAGTAGACACAAACAATAACAGTAGTCACAAACAAGAACAGTAGTCACAAACAAGAACAGTAGTCACAAACAAGAACAGTAGTCACAAACAAGGACAATGGTCACAAACAAGGACAATAGTCACAAACAAGAACAGTAGTCACAAACAAAAACAATAGTCACAAACAAGAACAGGAAAATGTAAGAGCAATTAGTAGCAGACATCATAACTCTCACGAAGACCGAAAGTTTGTGATAATACTAAATAAAATACTTCTAATTGGGCACCTATTTTTATTATTATTATTATTATTATTATTATTATTATTATTATTTTTTTTTTATATTATTATTATTATTATTATTATTATTATTATTATTATTATTATTATTATTATTATTTTTTTTTTTTAATAAAACATTTGCCTATTCCCACCAAGGCAGGGTGGCCCAAAAAAGAAAAACTTTCATCATCATTCACTCCATCACTGTCTTGCCAGAGGTGTGCTTTACACTACAGTTATAAAAACTGCAACATTAACACCCCTCCTTCAGAGTGCCGGCACTGTACTTCCCATCTCCAGGACTCAAGTCCGGCCTGCCGGTTTCCCTGAATCCCTTCATAAATGTTACTTTGCTCACACTCCAACAGCACGTCAAGTATTAAAAACCATTTGTCTCCATTCACTTCTATCAAATACGCTCACACATGCTTGCTGGAAGTCCAAGCCCTTCGCACACAAAACGTCCTTTACCCCCTCCCTCCAACCTTTCCTAGGCCGACCCCTACCCCGCCTTCCCTCCACTACAGATTTATACACTCTCGAAGTCATTCTGTCTCGTTCCATTCTCTCTACATGTCTGAACCACCTCAACAACCCCTCCTCAGCTCTCTGGATAATAGTTTTGGTAATCCCGCACCTCCTCCTAATTTCCAAACTCCGAATTCTCTGCATTATATTCACACCACACATTGACCTCAGACATGACATCTCCACTGCCTCCAGCCTTCTCCTCGTTGCAACATTCATCACCCATGCTTCACACCCATATAAGAGTCTTGGTATAACTATACTCTCATACATTCCCCTCTTTACTTCCATGGACAAAGTTCTTTGTCTCCATAGACTCCGAAGTGCACCACTCACCCTTTTTCCCTCATCAATTCTATGATTCACTTCATCCTTCATAGACCCGTCTGCTGACATGTCCACCCCCAAATATCTGAATACATTCACCTCCTCCATACTCTCTCCCTCCAATCTGATATCCAATCTTTCGTCACCTAATCTTTTTGTTAACCTCATCACCTTACTCTTTCCTATATTCACTTTCAATTTTCTTCTTTTACATACCCTACCAAATTCATCCACCAACCTCTGCAACTTCTCTTCAGAATCTCCCAAAAGCACAGTGTCATCAGCAAAAAGCAACTGTGACAACTCCCACTTTGTATTTGATTCTTTATCTTTCAACCCCACACCTCTTGCCAAGACCCTTGCATTCACTTCTCTTACAACCCCATCTATAAGTATATTGAACAACCACGGTGACATCACACATCCTTGTCTAAGGCCTACTTTTACTGGGAAATAGTCCCCCTCCCTATTACACACTCTAACCTGAGCCTCGCTATCCTCATAAAAGCTCTTCACTGCTTTCAGTAACCTACCTATTATTCCATACACCTGCAACATCTGCCACATTGCCCACCTATCCACCCTATCATACGCCTTTTCCAAATCCATAAATGCCACAAAAACCTCTTTACCCTTATCCAAATACTGTTCACCTATATGTTTCACTGTAAACACTTGGTCTACACACCCCCTACCTTTCCTAAAGCCCCCTTGTTCATCTGCTATCCTGCTCTCCGTCTTACTCTTAATTCGTTCAATAATAACTCTACCATACACTTTACCATGTATACTCAACAGACTTATTCCCCTATAATTTTTGCACTCTCTTTTGTCCCCTTTGCTTTTATACAAAGGAACTATACATGCTCTCTGCCAATCCCTAGGTACCTTACCCTCTTCCATACATTTATTAAATAATAGCACCAACCACTCCAAAACTATATCCCCACCTGCTTTTAACATTTCTATCTTCATCCCATCAATCCCAGCTGTTTTACCCCCTTCATTCTACCCACTGCCTCACGAACTTCCCCCACACTCACAACTGGCTCTTCCACACTCCTACAAGGTGTTATTCCTCCTTGCCCTATACACTAAATCACAGCTTCCCTGTCTTCATCAACATTTAACAACTCCTCAAAATATTCCCTCCATCTTCCCGATACCTCTAACTCTCCATTTAATAACTCTCCTATTTTAAACTGTCAAATCCATTTGTTCCCTAGGCTTCCTCAACTTATTAATCTCACTCCAAAACTTTTTCTTATTTTCAACAAATCTTGTTGATTATTAATTATTATTATTATTATTATTATTATTATTATTATTATTATTATTATTATTATTATTATTATACACATGAGGGCAACGACCGGGAAGTGGAAGACAATCAGAATGGATTGAAGGATAGGGATGATAACTCCATCTCTCTGGATACTGAGCCCTTGAACGGTATCAAGGCACTTCCCTCCCGTGAAGGATACCAAGTACCGAGGAAGAAATCAAGATGGTCGGTGGAGGAGGAGAGTATTATTATAATAAAAAAGAAGTGCTAAACCAGCAGGGTCATAGAGCGGTGTGGTGGAGTAGAGTCCCGACACCTACTTAAGGTAACTCTGGTTTACTGGAACTGTGATGTGACATGGATTGTTTGTAGATCATAGTTGTATCTGGTGTTGGTGTGGGAGCTCTCAGAGCCTCCCACAGGCTGCAACAGTACGCCCTAGATTCATTTTCTGTATCTTCAGGTAGAACTTGCTTCACCAGTTCATTAGACGATGTGAAGTGTTGATGAGAAGGCCAACCAGACAGTCTGGGAGGACAACTACCCTGGCTGACTGGTAGTTTGGCTGGCACTCAGCGAGTCATCCAGAGCAATGTTTATGACTAACTGGTAAAAGATGGACACAATTACAAAAAAAGAAAAAAACAGAGACTGATTTACAAAAGATGAAGAAGGGATCGCGAGCCATAGTGTGGGATGCACCAGAGAAAAGTTCACATCATGTGAACCAAACGTTATATACTTTTTTTTTTTACACGGATCAATTTTTACAGGCGAAAAACCTGTTAGCCTACCTTAGTTCACTCCAAAGCCCAGCACTATCTCAGGTATACTACCACCCCCAGGATGCCACCCACAACAGTCGACTAACACCCAGGAACCTACTTACTGCTAGGTGAACAGGGACAGTAGATGTAAAGAAACATGCCCAACGCTTCCACCCATGCCGGGGACCCAATCATGGACACTCAGTATGTGAACTGAGTGCGCTACCAACCGAGTCACGGGACACCTGTTTTCTTGAGTCATTTTATCACTACTTGCCCGGCTGTTGCTTCACTTGAACATTTTCAATCCTGTCGATCATTATTGTTAGGTTGGCGATTGTTTCCTCTATAACCTGGTCACCGCCAGTGGACCCCCATGAAGCACCAGTTGTGTCGGAGGTGCTGGAGTTGACCAGCGGTGTGCTGGTGCAGATCACCATGTACAACACCCTGCTCATCACCCTGCCAATCACCATGGCTGATCATGCACAACACCCTGCCAATAACCCTGCTGATCACTCTCCTAAACTCCCTGCCAACCACCCTGCTTGTCACCCCTGCCAATAACCCTGTCAATCACCCTGCCAACAACCCTGTCAATCACAATGCCAATAACCCTGTCAATCACCCTACCAATCACCTTGCCAATCACCCTGCCAATAACCCTGTCAATCACCCTGCTGATCACTCTGCTGATCACCCTGCCGATCACCCTGCCGATCACCCTGCCGGTCACCCTGCTGGTCACCAAATTTTCGAGTCACCGCTGTAGCCTAATTTGATTAAAGAAAGAGAGAAGAGAAGCAGCGAGAGATGAATATCTGAGAGAATGGCATCAGTCAAGACTAAATTTAAACCACTGGCAAGTCTAGTGCAATCAGAGACTCGTGTGTTGTCAGGCTAGCAGTGTTTGCCAGTGTTGCACTGGTTACTCCTGTGTAACACTGTGGCATCCTCGACGTATGGCACTTCGGGACTATGCCATGCGGTTGTACTTCAGCTCTTGCCGTAATGTCACTGTTAACAAATAAATGAGGTGGGTAGTTTGTCCGTGACTGTCTTCGATCCCCCACGACGTATACTGTACTTCTTTCCAGTACTATGCAGTGGGTACTGCTGTACAGGTCGGGGACACCGGTCTGTAGTACTGTCTGTCTTCCTGCCTCGACGTGTGTGTGTGTGTTTAGTTAGTGGCCTTGTTTTGGTCTAAGGCACTTGTCGATAGACACTTTGCCTGTTGTGTGTTGGTGTGGTCACTCTTTGCGGGTGTCCTGAAGCACGGACACAGCGTGCGGTACAGTGTGTGGTGGTACAACGTGTGGCGATAAAATATACGGTGGTACATGTGGTTGTTCGAGTGTTGGTACAACGTGGGGTGGTACAAAGAGTGGTGGTACAACGTGGGGTGGTACAAAGAGTGGTGTTACAACGTGGGGTGGTACAAAGAGTGGTGGTACAACGTGGGGTGGTACAAAGAGTGGTGTTACAACGTGGGGTGGTACAAAGAGTGGTGGTACAACGTGGGGTGGTACAAAGAGTGGTGGTACCAGCTGACGTACCTGGACGCTGAACCTTCAATTAGCTGTGACCATCAAATCGGCGCTGCGTGTGTACTCTTCTCATGAGGCGACACAAGACGTAGACGAAGAAGGAATACAAGACGAACAAGCAAGAACTGTCATAAATAGGAGATGAACAAGCAAGAATTGCCTTAAATACAACAAACAAGCAAACGCAAGGCTATAAATAGCTACAACACACAAGTTAAAAAAAAAAAATTACAGGGCAATAACCGCATCAAGAATTCCAGAGACACTGGAAGTCCTCAGGTTATACTTCAAATTTCTATAACCCTGGGAAGGCCTCGTGTAGATTGTGGTGCTCAGTTCTGGTCTCCATATTACACAATGATCATACAAGCTCCAGAAAATATTCTGAGAAGGATGAGGAAGTTGATTCATTACAACGTTATCCGCGAGCGAATAAAATAGGTACAATGCCGTGACTGGAAGAATGCCGTGTCTGGTACAATGCCGTGACTGGAACAATGCCGTGACTGGTACAATGCCGTGACTGGTACAATGCCGTGACTGGAACAATGCCGTGACTGGTACAATGCCGTGACTGGTACAATGCCGTGACTGGAACAATGCCGTGACTGGTACAATGCCGTGACTGGTACAATGCCGTGACTGGAAAAATGCCGTGACTGGTACAATGCCGTGACTGGTACAATGCCGTGACTGGAACAATGCCGTGACTGGAACAATACAACAATACCGAGCATACAGGAGAATGAAACTTAAAACGATTTTTAGTTGCGAGTCATAGTGACGATGTCGTACAGAAACGTCGTCATAAGTGTCATTATCGTATGTGCGGGTTGTTGGTGTTAAGTAAGACACATGTGCAACACTTACTGTATCTTTCTTAAGTAAAAAGGACACAAGTGCAACTAATGTGACATTTTATTGTGGCAACGTTTCGCTCTCCAGGAGCGAACGGTTTGACAAAGCTCCTGGAGAGCGAAACGTTGCCACAATATAATGTCACATTAGTTGCACTTGTGTCCTTTTACCTAACATGTTCAGTCGAGTACAGAAGAGTAAGCAGGTAAGTACAGGGTAACCATCCTGTGAGTAGGTTGGAGCCAGCAACCGGAGGTACTACCGTCCTGTGGTAGTAGGTTGGTAGACAGCAACCACTCAGGAGGTACTACCATCCTGTGGTAGTAGGTTGGTAGACAGCAACCACCAGGGAGGTACTACCATCCTGTGGTAGTAGGTTGGTAGACAGCAACCACCCAGGAGGTACTACCATCCTGTGGTAGTAGGTTGGTAGACAGCAACCACCCAGGGAGGTACTACCATCCTGTGGTAGTAGGTTGGTAGACAGCAACCACCCAGGGAGGTACTACCATCCTGTGGTAGTAGGTTGGTAGCCAGCAACCACTCAGGGAGGTACTACCGTCCTGTGGTAGTAGGTTGGTAGACAGCAACCACTCAGGGAGGTACTACCATCCTGTGGTAGTAGGTTGGTAGACAGCAACCACCCAGGGAGGTACTACCATCCTGTGGTAGTAGGTTGGTAGACAGCAACCACCCAGGGAGGTACTACCATCCTGTGGTAGTAGGTTGGTAGACAGCAACCACCCAGGGAGGTACTACCATCCTGTGGTAGTAGGTTGGTAGACAGCAACCACCCAGGGAGGTACTACCATCCTGTGGTAGTAGGTTGGTAGACAGCAACCACCCAGGAGGTACTACCATCCTGTGGTAGTAGGTTGGTAGCCAGCAACCACCAGGAGTACTACCATCCTGTGGTAGAGGTTGGTAGCAGCACCACTTGGAGGTACTACGTCCTGTGGTAGTAGGTTGGTAGACAGCAACCACCCAGGGAGGTACTACCATCCTGTGGTAGTAGGTTGGTAGACAGCAACCACCCAGGGAGGTACTACCATCCTGTGGTAGTAGGTTGGTAGCCAGCAACCACCCAGGGAGGTACTACCATCCTGTGGTAGTAGGTTGGTAGCCAGCAACCACTCTGGGAGGTACTACCGTCCTGTGGTAGTAGGTTGGTAGACAGCAACCACAGGAGGTACTACGTCCTAGGGGTTGTAGACAGCACCACAGAGGTACTACCATCCTGTGGTAGTAGGTTGGTAGACAGAAACCACTCAGAGAGGTACTACCATCCTGCCAAGTGAGTGTATAACGGAAGTCTGTATTTGTTTTACATGATGGTAGAATTGCTGGTGTGTTTTTTCTGTCTCATAAACATGTAAGATTTCAGGTACGTCTTGCTATTTATACTTACACTTAGGTTACACTACACATGCATGTACAAGCATATATACACACATCCCTCTGGGTTTTCTATTTTCTTACTAGTTCTTGTTTATTTCCTCTTATCTCCATGGGGAAGTGGAACAGAATTCTTCCTCCGTAAGCCATGAGTGTCGTAAGAGGCGACTAACATGCCGGGAGCAAGGGGCTAGTAACCCCTTCTCCTGTATACATTACCAAAGTTAAAAGAGAAACATTCGTTTTTCTTTTTGGGTCACCCTGCCTTGGTGGGATACGGCCGGTGCCTTGAAAGAAGAAGCAATATCTTGTTGAAAACATCTAAGACAGGACTCGCAGCAGTGCTTTCAAGGTGGAGAAATTTAGATTTAGGAATGATACTGAGAAGCAATGATTTGAGAACAGAGTTGTGGATGAGTGGAACAAACTCCCAGGTAGCGTCATTGAGGCAAGAACTTTGGGTAGCTTTAAATATAGGTTGGACCGGAACACATGAGCTGGTGTGAGTTAGACGTGCCTAGCATGGGTCAGTAGACCTGCTGCAGTGTTCCTTCATTCTTGTGTATCTTATGATTTATTCCAGTTCACTACACTTATCCCAACACTTTAAATTAATTTCATTTATGCATTGTGGGGAATTTGCACACAAACCAGCGATGAGACCTGGCTGTCTCACGGGTCCAGGAGCTATACTTCAGCTGCAAGACTACAAATGTACATCAACCTCCGACAAGTTACTTCGTGTAATGTAATGCCACACTTCAAGGCACTTTAATATTTTCAATATTTGATGACGGAAATATTATTTTTTAACACACCGGCGTCGCCCACCCAGGTAACGTGACCCGAAAAAGGAAAAAAATTTTTCACCATGGGTGATGGACTGTTTACATCGTCTTCACATCTCTACTGCTTCTGCAAACACCTCTGTACTCGACTGGAGAAGCCTACTGTGTAGGCGAAACGTTTCGGAATAAAGACTTAACTGTTGCACGTGTCTTATCAACATGTCGGTTATTACAACCTCAGGTTCAATGGCCTGTTATCCTGAGTGTAAAAGGGAGCTTGGAGCAAAGAAACACAGTAGAAAATGCTTTGAATTTGTATTTCCTTCACCAAGCAATGTGATTATATAAGACTTCTGTCTTTTCCTTCACCAAGTAATTAGAAAAGGGCTTTTTACACATATGTACACTATATACCAAAAGAGTAATATTTAGTGCACGCCACGGTTGTCTAGGCTAAACAGCAGCCAAAAGACAGACAACTTTCCACAACCAGCTCTATGCAGGAATTCCAATGACAAACCGCGAGTGGTATCCACGTCACCTTTGTCATTGTTAAACTCGCATTTTAATTGGCTGAACCGAGTCGTTGATTTGATGATGGGGCCCCATCACCAAACCCTTAACGATGGTTCGCTGGTTGGAGGGGAGCCTATGTGGGTGTGTTTAACATGCTCAGAATAAAGGTTACGTACTTTTTGCATGCAACATCGGTACTGTATACCATTTTTATATTAATTTATTTTCACCATCATTGACTCCATCACTGTCTTGCCAGAGGCGCGCCTATACTACATCTCACATGCCTCTCCTTCAAAGTGCAGGCACTGTACTTTCCACCTCCAGGACTCAAGTCCGGCTAACCGGCTTCCCTGAATCCCTTCCTAAATGTTACCTTGCTCACACTCCAACAGCACTAGTAATAAAAACTTGCCTCCACTCAATCCTATTTAATACACACACGCCTGTTGGATGTCTAAGCTCCTCGAATAAAAAACCTCCTTTAATAAATGAGACTTATGCAACATTTGGGTATCTTTATTCTGGAAACGTTTCGCCCGCCAGTGGCAGAAAAAAGCCTCTGACTGGCGAAACGTTTCCAGAATAAAAATATTCAAACGGTGAACAAGTTTCTCATTTATCAACTTGTCAGTTTTCTGAAACCATTTATACAAAGCCTCCTTTACCCCCTCCCTCCAACCTCATTTACCCCCTCCCTCCAACCTTCTTTACCCCCTCCCTCCAACCTTTCCTAAGACGACCCTTACCATGTTTTTCCTCCACTACAGATTTATACGTCCTGGAAATTATTATAATTTGTTCCAACCTCTCTAAATGTCCAAACCATCTCAACAACCCCCTCCTCAGCTCTCTGGATAATACTTTTTTTTTTTTTTCTTTTTTTTTTTACATTTTATTAGAACACTGCATTACATAACTTGCCCTAGACAGCTAGCTCACCACATGG
>WNWK01011547.1:0-64001 GCA_009830355.1 Cherax destructor
TAAGGAGAAGTTTGAGTGGTGGGTTAATATCTGCATAGAGTGTTCTATGTATGTAATAGGCACAGTAAAAAGTATGGATGTCTTGTATGGTGAGTAAGTTTAGGTTTTTGAATATTGGTGGAGTATGTTGCCTGGAGTGAGAATTTGTTATCATTCTAACTGCTGCCTTTTGTTGTGTTATTAGTGGTCTGAGATGAGTTATTGATGTAGAGCCCCATGCGCAGATTCCATAGGTGAGGTAGGGGTAAATGAGTGAGTGATATAGGGTAAGGAGAGCTGTTGTGGAACATAGTACCGTATCTTGGATAGTATTCCCACGGTCTTTGAGACTTTCTTGGAGATTTGTTGTATATGTGTCTGAAATTTGAGGCCACTGTCTAGATGTATTCCTAAGAATTTTCCTCTGTGAGTTTTGCGATAGGGGACCCGTTTATCATTATGTTAAGTGGTGCGTTTGTAGCTCTGTTCCCAAACTGGATAAAATAGGTTTTATCAATATTGAGAGTAAGTTTGTTGGTCATCATCCAGGTAGATATTTTCTGCAATTCAGTATTTGCAGTGTTGGCTAGTGTGTCTGGGCTTGGGTGAGAGATAACGTATGTAGTGTCATCTGAAAAAAGTATGGGTTTGAGTAGTTGAGATGCATTTGGTAGGTCGTTAATGTAAATGAGAAAGAGTGGGCCAAGAACACTTCCTGTGGGACACCTACGGTAATAGTTTGCGCGGTGGAGTTTAGCTCCATTTGTGTACACATATTGGTTTCTGTTGCTAAGGTATGATTTTAGGTAGTTTAGGGAGTGTCCTCTTATACCAAAGTGCGATAATTTTAAGTGTAACAGATCATGGTCAACTGTATCAAAAGCTTTACGTAAATCAATGAAGATTCCACTGGGATTTCTTTTTTCTCAAGGGCGGTGTACTTATTTCTAACATGTGTATAATGGCATCATTTGTATTTTTATTAGGCCTGAATCCAAATTGACAGTGGTTGAGTACGTTGTTAGGTGAGGTAGGAATATATTTGTCTATGAATTAATTTTTCAAAGATTTTGGAGAGAAGGGGTAAGTTAGATATCGGCCTGTAGTTATTCAGGTCTGCTTGATCTCCTCCTTTATGTATTGGGGTGACCCTCACTATTTTGAGTATTGATGGGAAGGTAGAGGATTCAATGGATTTGTTAAAAAGTGTTGCAATAATTGGTGAGAGAACTTGAGAGGCTTTTTTGTATATATAAGGTGGTAAGTTATTTAGGTCACCTGCTTTGTTTTTTAATGTGTTGATTATAAGTGAAACTTCTATTGGGTTGGTTGGGGCTAGGAATAGTGTGTTCGGATAGGTGCCAGTGAGATAATTTCATTGCGATTTGTAAGTTAGCCCCACCTGACCAGTATATTTTTCACATCTTTTATGTTTTTCAGTGGGATGCCAAATTTATCAAAAACTAGAACCAATCAAACAAAACTGATGACATATTCGGAATCAGCACCATGAGCTTACCCTAAAATTGGTGTAATATCATAGGCCAGATAATGAGTGTTGACCAGTGACTGCTATGGTCGTTTATTGCTTTCAGATTCAGATTTTTATTTCTTTGCAAGTTTACAATGTGATTGACAAGGTAGTTTACAATGTGTAATTACAATAATGATTTGCAGTGCAAAAAGAGCCACTATCATGGCTAGGCATTACGGGCTGACTAAACTTAATGGGTTACAGACTACTTAATACTAGACAAATAGATCATAGTTTGTTAAAGTTGTATATCTGTTTTTATATATGGAAATAGTAAAATGACTTAAATTACAGTATGGGAGTATTACAATGGGCCATGTTGAAAGTAGTATACAGGTTGTATATATCAACAGTAAAATGACTTAAATTACAGTATGAGAGTATTACAATGGGCCATGTTGAAGTAGTTTATAAAATGAGATTCTTACAATTGAGTATAAGTCAGAACAATTTTGTGTAGGTATTGATTTTATACAATGTAGTATTGAGTGATATAATGAACTTTGAGTATCTATTTTTGAAGTTTTGATATTTAGGTTAGGTTATAAGTCTATCAAATATGTTATTCAACATTTGCATTAGGTTAAAATATGAGAAGTTTTTTTTTTTATTGGTAACACTTATACACAAATACAATGGAGTTCCACCACCAATAAACAAGTATGCCTTACAAAAACTTTGACATACATAACCACATAACAATAACCCCAAAATCATTACAATAAGGCGCCAATAACACCTATCTGTCACCCAAACATAAACCAAGTGTAGATTCCTCTGTACCAACAGCAAGGTACACGTCTCAACCCACCGCCTAAAGCGACGAATAGCGCTTAAAAAGGTATATTATCCTATACCAACACAAGAAAAATACCTTGGAGTTGGTACTACACAAGCCCCAACACATTTTACATACATAACCCAAACAACAAAACACATATATAGATTAACAACATAAGTACATCCTAACCCCCTCCCGAACCCACCCTAATTCCCACAATACCTCAAATAACACTATAAAATACACATGTGTATTGTTTGCTTTAAAAGGCAAATATATACCTTACAACATAATATAAATTATCCTACCCATAACCCAACACGCCAAAGTATACTACACTACCATAATGACTTAACCAAAAGATATATCAGAATAATACAAAATAAACAGATACACCTCGTCACTTCTGACTTCTCAAGGTCACACAAAAATACATGTTACATCACAGGCTGTACAAAATAAACCTTTCCTGACGTGGCCGCCACTCAAACCAGTACAATACCTTTCTAATGTAATAATGGCATATATTACTTACACTTCTAAACTATAAGTACATAAATCTTCTCACGACAGCCTGTACTGAAAAATGAAACCACACCTTGGACAAGTCATCAAAAGAAACACCCGTATACATAGCCACCTACATATAACACACATAACCACCGAGTCTCACCACCCGATACATAAACAAACGCCATGGTTTGTTATACATAACCTATATGGATTAATCCTCCGAAACACAAGGAAACCCCCTACCTACCTCCATAACTTACACCCATACATTCATACCGCACATATTCCACCTACCCCACCTCTCTCGCCCACCCATCTCCCATGCCACACACACCCCATATTAACCCACCCACCCTCCCCATTCCTCCCTAACCCAGCCCACCAAACCCAATCACCCCACCCACCTCAACATATCCCTAATCATTAAGTCCCTGTATTCTTACACAAAAGCTGTCTCCCAAGCATCACTATACACCTCCCTATTCATGCATTTGGTCCTATAAAACCCCGCACCTAAAGCCCTAATTCGAACATTCCCTCCACCTCCCTCATCCCCCAAGATATATGGATAAAATCCATCAACAAAAATGAAACCCCTCTCCGTATGCCTTTCGACAAATGCCCCAAATCTAAACTCAAAGCCCGTAACACTGACACCCCCACCCCCCACCAACCTCAAAATCACCCCAAACCAATCCCTCATGACCCTCATACTCTCACAAAAATAAATTTCATGAAAAGCCGTATCCGCATCCCCACACCTAATACACCTCCCATCCCCGATTAACCCAATAACATATAACTGCTCCCTAGATGCTAATATTCCCTGTAAAAAACGGAACCCCGTTTCCTTCACCTTTGGATGCACCTTTAATTTACCCAACCACTTCCAAATCTCATTCCAATCATATAAAGGATAAGTTTCATTACCCTGCACCACTCTCCCACTTCCACCCATCCTATCCAACCTCTTAACCTTACACTTCTCCGGCTCTTGCATCACCAACAAAGCCCTCAATATTGCCTCACAATACAAACATCCCTCCCTCCCCACCACCTCCGGACCTCCTTCATTACTAATCCTACTCTCCTCCCCCTTTCACCACCTCTCATTAAAAACTCATGCCGTACGAAAACACCTCTCAACCTACCAAATCCCCACACGTAATTCAAAACATGCTTCAATAAACGCTTCACATCCACATCCAATAATGGATAAACTACCGCCCGAAACCACAATTTAGAATACACCAATACATTAACCACCATCGCCTTTGCAATAAGGTTACCTCCCCACCCCAATCCTCATACATGCAATTGCCGCATCCACCACCAATTGGGAATTAACCCTCCATGCCTCCCCCGGATCTGCACAGAAAACGATCCCACATATCTTAATGGACTGCACACAACCCCAACCTTCCCTACTCCCCAACGTCCCTCCCACCCAGCAACCGACCTCCAATAATTTAGACTTACCCTATTAACTCTCTCCCTGTCACCCTCCCAAAAATTCCTAACCCATTGATGACACAAAGCTGCCTCTCAGAATGAACTAAAACTGTTGTGTCATCCACATATCCAATGATTCCTCCTACCTCCTCCCCCTCCCTACCCCCTTACCTAACCCCACCTCAACTAATCTATAAAACGGATCCTGCATTAATGCAAACAATATTTGAGACAAAGGGCAACCTTGCCTGATACCCCTATTCATTTCCACCGCTCTCCCTACACTCCCATTTATTTCTACTCAAATTAAAGCCCCTCATACAAAGTCCTAACCCACCCCACCACCACCTCTCCAAAACCTTGTCGTTCCAGAATATCCAATAACATCTCCCTATTCACCTATCATAAGCACTTTGCCAGTCCAAACTCAATACCCCTCCCTGCGTCTCGTCAATAAACTGCTTTATCCACCTATGCCCTGTTTAATGCTCCTCCCAGGAACCCCAGTTGACCTTCATGCAATATACCTTTCAACCCTAACTTATTCTATTGGCCAATATTTTAGCAAAATCTTATAATCCTCCATTAACAAAGCTATTCCCCTATAATCACTTAGACCCACCTGGCCCTCCTTTTGCCACTAAAACAAGAACCCTGTCCTCATCGACTCCCCATATATCCTCCTTCCTTCATTTCATTCATCAACCGTACCAGCAACCCCTCAATACCCGCCAATAATGCACATATAAATCCCCAGCCAACCCATCAATACCTGGTGACTTCCCAACCGTAACCCCTTCACTGCCTCCCAGACTCTCCTCCAAGATCTCTCCCTCACAAACCCCACTCTCCTCCAAGATCTCTCCCTCACAAATCCCGCTCCTCCCCAATACCTTCCCGATACTCCCCAAGACCCTCTCCCTCTCCCGCCCCACCCCTCCTGATGAGCAAATTTATCCAAACCACCATTCAGCATACCCCCATATCTTCCGTAGTTCTCAACACCCTCCCTTCGCTATACCCTCCCCCTTCTACTTCCACCTTCAAAGATTCTATTAACATATTTTTCCTCCTCTGCTGGAAATTCCGCAGCACCACCCTGGATACTTTATTCCCACATAACACCTCTTCCATACCGCTTCTGACCCGTAAAGCCTGAAATTTCTCCTCCTGAAGCTCTCGTAACCTATTTCTTATTTTCCTCACTTCATCTATATGTCTACCAAACCAAGCCCCTCCCTGATATTCCCCTAACAACCCCTCCAAATACTTTTGATATCCAAAATGATACCTAGCTTCCTCTAGACCAACCCTCTCAAAGAATTTCCTAATTTCCACCTTCCCTACCTCCGTCCACCACTTCACTACACCCCCAATCGCCCCTTTCCCCCCATCCCACACACCCTCCCACCATTCTTGAAAAGCCTCCTCTACCCCATCATTCACCAATAAACTAATATTCAACTTCCAGTAGCCCTTATAGACACGAACTACCCCCACCCACTCCCCCTCAAACAATAGGCCCCTATGATCCAAAAAACCCAGATCTATACACTCCACCTTCACCACTTCCACCCATCTTGTCACATAAATTCTATCTATCCTAGCTGCATAATTACGCCTTACATAAGTGTATTCCACCACATCATTCCCTCCTCCCACCACATCAACCAAACCCACAGCACCTAAGACATCCCTTAGGGCACCTAACACACAACCCCTTCCCTTAGGCTCCACATCCCTAATCCGTATCACACTATTCCAATCTCCTCCAACAATAACCACCTGGGGCAAACTACGAAAGGCATACGTCAATTCATTATAAACAAAATCATTTTTTATACTCCTATTTGCCACCGCCGGAATATACACCCCTAAAAAACTCACCTGCATCCCCCCACGTCCCATTCACCCATACTACCCTCCCCCACTGCCTCCCAAGTTGACAACTGAAATGGGCTATCCTCCCTGATCCCTAAAAAAACTCCATCTTTGAAAACCCAAGCATCACATGCATACACCTTGTATCCTTTAACCACAATCTCTTCACACCTACGATAATTATGTTCCTGTATGAACACAACATCCACTCTCAACCTTCTCAAAGTTACCACCACCCAAGCTCTCTTGACCTCATTTTTGAGGCCATTTACGTTAATCGTGAGACACTTGAAGATACGGTTGGGGTTTTCCCTTACGCTTCACCAGTTTCATATCACATTTCCCATATGGCTTTCCCTCCATACTCTTCCCTTCCCCCTTGGATATTTACCTCATCCAGCATCCTTACTTTTACAACCTTTACCTTGGACCACCTCAGTCCACATCTTTTTACCTGTTAGTTGTGCTGCTGTCAACACCTCATCATCATAATCATCACCAGGCCGTTTCCTCGTCTCTCCCTTAGCATCCATCACCACCATATCCTCCTCACGATGCACCTCAGCCACCACAACAGAAACCAACCTCTCCTGCCCAATATCCTTGTCCCCCTGCTCTGGCAAGGTTCCCTGCCCATCCTCAAAGACCTCCTGTACCTCCTGTCTCCCCTCTTGGACTATTCCTGACACCTCCTCCAAGACCAGAGGATTACTTCCTATGAAGGCATTCAAGTCATCCAAAAGTTCAACCTCCTCCTGACACTCCTTGGCTTCCGATACCAGTGATGCCTCCTGGCCACCCTCCTGCACTACCGAAGATTCCACATCCTGTGTACTCCTTGCTGCTTCCTCTTGATCCACCTCCACACTCCATACACGCTGTACCACGCCCTCCTGCGCACCTACCTCTATCCTCCCCAGACCGCCTTTGCGTATCATAGGCAAACTGCCGTCCATCCCTTTCGAATACCTGATTTTCCTCCATATGTCTAGTTTTACAATCCATCGCCATATGTCCAGCTTGGCCATACAGCCGGCAGGTCCTAATCTGGCCGACATATGTGACATATACCTGCGATCGAAATCCTTTCATTAGTACATACGAGGGTATTGGCTTCCTTAATGTCATCTTGACTGCATACGTACCCTCCAACATTCCTGCATAAATGCCAGTTGTCCATCTACCAACTGTCACTGCATGCACCACCCCATACTGCTGCATTTCTTCACGAATGTCACATTCCCCGGCCTCAAATGGAACATTCTTGAGCTTAATCCATTTGTATGTGGCCGAAACATCACGCACACATACCTCCAAGCCCTGCATGACAATCAAGTGTTGATCCTGGTACTTATCCACCACACAGTTATACACTGCCGTGCAAGCAAACTTGACAGACAGTCGCTGCATACCATTTAACGATATGCCGTAAAGCTCCGAATGGTCGATGCCCAAAGAGTCGCGAAGAATTGCCGGCAAGACTACGTCTACATTAGTCTGGGGTACAGCACCCTGAAGCACTTCTATGCCGATCGTGTTGACACGACGTCTCCACCCCTCTGCCATGACTCAGAAAATAAAGTTTCACCAGGCGGCCGCTAGGGGACTCTCGGCGCTCCTGCACACCACAAAGGCTGGGAGTGGAATGAATATGAGAAGTTATTGTACTCTGAGCATTTACTTTTGGGGTTCTGAGGCTAGGGGAGTAACACAGTGAGCAATTATAATTTGAGTCGGTAGCTTTGTTGGTAAAGTTAAATATATTGAGTATTTAGTTTTGGGTGAGTAGGTGGTTTTTAAGAAGAGTTGAATTGATGTACAGACAGGGTTCCTTTGGTATTCACTGGTAATGAATTCCAAATTGTTGGGCCCTTTATGTGCATAGAGTTTTTACATAGTGTGAGATGGACACAGGGAGCATCAAAGAGTGATCTGTGTCTTGTGTTATGGTCGTGTGTCCTGTTAAGGTTGGTAAGGAGAAGTTTGAGTGGAGGGTTTATATTTGAGTGTAGTGTTCTATGTATGTAGTAGGCACAATAATAAGTATGGATGCTCTCTATGGTGAGTAAGTTTAGACTTTTGAATATTGGTGGAGTATGCTGTCTGGAGTGGGAATTTCTTATCATTCTGACTGCAGCCTTTTTGCTGGGTTATTAGTGGTCTAAGATGGTTTATTGTTGTTGAACCCTATGCACAAATTCCATAGATGAGATAGGGGTAAATGAGTGAGTGATACAGGGCAAGGAGAGCTGGTTGTGAAACATAATACCATATCTTTGATAGTTTGCCTACAGTCTTAGAGATTTTCTTGGAGATTTGTTGTATGTGTCTGAAATTTGAGGCTACTGTCAAGGTGGATTCCTAAGAATTTTCCCTCTGTGAGTCTTGTGACAGGTGATCCGTTTATCATTATGTTAAGTGGAATATTTGTAGCTCTGTTTTCCAAACTGAATGAAACAGGGTTTGTCAATATTGAGGGTAAGCTTGCTAGTCATCATCCAGGTAGATATTTTCTGTAATTTAGCATTTACGGTGTTGGCTAGTGTGACTGGGCTTGGGTGAAGAAGACGTATGTAGTGTCATCTGCAAATAATATGGGTTTCAATAGTTGAAATGCATTTGGTAGTATATATTCGATAATCATCAAGTTGGAAAAGTTCAGATTCAGGAAGGATATAGGAAAGCACTGGTTTGGTAATAGAGTTGTGGATGAGTGGAACAAACTCCCGAGTACCGTCATAGATGCTAAGACGTTGTGTAGTTTTAAAAATAGGTTAGATAAATACATGAGTGGGTGTGGATGGGTGTGAGCTTGTACTAGGTCAGATGCAGTGCTCCTTCCTTAAGTGAATGTAACCTGACCTGTACTAATTCCTTAAGTGGAAGTGACCTGACCAGGTGGTCGGCTGGACAATTATATGAGTGGGTGCGGTTGGGTGTGAATTGGTCCTGACTAGGTTGTGCTACTAGGTCAGATGCAGTGCTCCTTCCTTAAGTGAATGTAACCTGACCTGGCTGGGTCGGGGCATTGGCTTAAGCCGTTGGAGATTTGGACCTGCCTCGCATGGGCCAGTAGGCCTGCTGCAGTGTTCCTTCTTTCTTATGTTCTTATGTTCTTAACTTTGTAACTATTTTATGCTCCATATAGTAGGCTTATTGGCGCATGATAGACAGTTCTAACTCACCCCCTCCCATGTACCCGTTCAACCTAAGAGCTATCAAAAAAATTTGTCTCTACGCTGTCTGGGGTTCGGCTCACCTACAATTCTATTGCCAAACCAGTGCTTCCTATATTCTTTATAACTGTAAATTTGTTTAACTTGAATCCATTGCTGCGAGTTATGTCTTGAATATTTTCAACATGGTTTTTATATCCTCCTTTATTATATTTTTTTCATCTGTACGCTTCAGTCACATCTCCACTAATTCTAATTCTAGGCTTTTCCAGAGAGTACAAATTTAGTGCCTTTAGCCTATCTTCGTGTTAAAGATTTCTGATACATAGCATTTAATAACTTCGTCGTCCTCTACATTTTTCCAATGTATTTGTGTACATTCTGTAATATGGAGACCATAAATGAGCAACATAATCTAAATGAAGCCAAACCAAAGATAAAGCTGAAGTACAATATAACCTTATGTCTATATTTGTACTTTTTGATATGAAATAAAAAATTCTATCAGCATTATTGTGATCACTTAAGCACTGCTGGTTGAAAATTTCTGCTAACCAGAACTCCTAAATCTTTTTCGCAGTCACCATGACTAATATGTACATTATTTACTTTATAAGTCCCACAGTTATTTTATTTTCCTAGGATTAGAACCTTTTTCACAGAGACCCACATAAAGGATCATTTTGACAACGAAGTATGGATCCCGGGTTACAACCTATACCGATGCGACAGAGTAAACAGGCAAAAGGGGGTGGGGGGTTGGCCTGACCATCACAGTCACTTATATGCTCGGAACTACTAAATGCCTCAAATGATGTAGTTGAAGTTTTGACAGTAAAGATCGAGAATCAAAACCTGGTCATTGTGGTTGTATACAAGCCTCGGGATGCAGCTTCCAAACAGTTCCAGGATCAGTTTTTTTTGAAAATTGATCACTGTCTGGAAAATCTTCCAGCTCCTGCCCCCAACATCTTGCTCCTGGGAGATTTCAACCTAAGGCACCTAAAATGGAGGAATATTGCAAACAATGTTGTAGCAGAGATAACACCAGGAGGCAGCTCAGATGAAAACTCGCACACACACGAGCTTTTAAATCTCTGCACCAAATTCACCTTAAACCAGCAAATAATAGAACCAACAAGATTGGAGAATACACTGGACCTCATCTTCACTAACAATGATGATCTGATACGAAATATTACAATATCAAAAACAATATACTCATATCACAGCATAATAGAGGTACAAAAATGTATGAGGGGGCCCCAGACGGACAAACTGTGATCAATCACAAGGAAGCCTTCACAAAATTCAACTTCAATAACAAGAACATAAGGTGGGACCATGTAAATCAGGCCTTAAGTGATATAAATTGGGAAGATAGCCTAAGCAACACGGATCCAAACCTATGTCTAGAACAAATTAACTCTGTGGTACTCGAGGTATGCTCGAGGCATATTCCTTTAAGGGAAATGAAGGAGAAGATGTAAACTAGAAAGAGAAAGGCACTTCCTATACAGGCGAAGGCAAAGAATAACAGAGAGGCTAAAATAAACCAATATATCTGTAATACGTAGGAGACACTGGTCAGAGAAATAGCAAACATCGAACTAAAGTTAAAGGAATCTACAGGAGCAAAGATAAGTGGAAAACTAAAAGCCATAAATGAAATTGAAAGAAACCCAAAATATTTCTTTCTTATGCCAAACCAAAGTCGAGAACAACATCCAGTATTGGGTCCCTACTTAAACGAGATGGGTCCTACACAGATGACAGAAAGAAAATGAGTGAGCTACTCAAGTCCCAATATGACTCGGTTTTTAGCGAGCCGCTAACCAGACTGAGAGTCGATGACCTAAATGAATTTTTGATGAGATAGACACAGAATTTGGTAGACTCGAACCTGATATTATTCTGACACTAAGTGACTTCGAAAAGGCGATAAATGTCATGCTCATGCACTCTACCCCAGGCCCAGACTCATGGAACTCCATGTTCATCAAGAATTGCAAGAAGCCCCTATCACGTGCTTTAACATCCTATGGAGAGGAGCATGGACAAAGGGTCGTCTCACAGCTCCAAAACAACAGACATAGCCCCACTCCACAAAGGGGCAGTAAAGCAATAGGAAAGAACTACAGACCGATTGCGCTAACGTCCCATATCAAAAATCTTTGAAAGGGTTCTAAGAAGCAAGATCGCCACCCGTCTAGATACCTGTGGAAAATATTGGGTATTTTCTGAAAGATTATACTGATAGCCTTTCTAATGTGAATATTCTTAATGTGTGGCTGTTGGTTGTATTTTACTTGAGATCAAAACAGAACCATACCGACGGTCGTTGTGGGTACGCGAGCTGGGTCAAGTGAAGTCGCCCAGTCTGTCTGTCTCGTGGATAAGCCGATGAAGGTGGAACGATGGGAGAGTTCTGGTTATATAGGAGACGGAAATCGGCGTTTACAACGACCAAATCACGGTTAATGGTCTCTTCACAATAGTGAATGTTGTGAATATTCGCCGGGCATAATGTGAGACATTAAGTCCAAGAAACTACAATAATAGAGTGATAATGTGAAATAGTGACCGACGCCACCATTACGGTTTGTTGATGGAGGAAATGTGCGTCTGTTTGATCAGTGTTCATCGTACACAATTATTAATGGATTAACTTCTAACGATGGAAAAATTAGTGGGACATTAAACCGACGGGTGAATAGTGTTTAAAGTGTTACGTAAAACTGTAATAAAGGGAATAGTGAGAGGATATGAATCACTACCCCGACCAACCACGTTAAATAACGCCCGGTCTCGTGGGCGTAAGAGAGTTCAAGGACAATCTTCTCTTAACTCATCGGGACAACCACCAACATCAGTCTTGCCGGAAGAATAATCTCTACCGAGCAGGACCACGAGATCCGTCGAAGAATAGCGACAAGAATGCTGATTCTTCCCCACTGTAAGTACTCTTATTATCTTAGCAACCGTCTGGCCAGTAGGTATGTTGGGATAATGTAGGCTCTACGGTGGAATAATGAAGGTCTCCAGTGAACACCCAAGACACGGATAAAAGGTGAGTGATCTTACCAAATTGTACTCTCTCCTCCTTCTCCCCAATCAGTCAGATATTAACCTATACAGTCCACTAAAATTAACAATACCGTAACTATTGGTGTTACCCATTCTTAATAAACTGGTCAAGGATAGATGTGATTTAGAGTGAGAATATCGAAGGACCCCTTGATGCGACCAGGAGTGGGTCAAATTTTCTCACACGCTTTCACGGGGTAACCGGGTAAAATTATACTAGTCGGTCATCTCCCGAGATTATTTTGTTGTAAGTGGCGGTGAAGCCCAGACAGGTAATCTCTTAATTCCCCACATCGCCCGTTAGTCATTCCTGAACCGGATGTGATTAGTGAATTAATCAAAAGCCTCATACTCCAGATATCTATGCCATTCCTGGTTACACAGCCATACACATTTGTAGGCCAGACCAACAAGGAGGTGGCACAGCTATGTTCTACTCAGACCAGCTTGAATATATTAACAATACATGCACAAGAGATGAACATGGAGAATATATAATAGCTAAATTTAAATCCAAATACCTACAAAAACCTCTCACAGTTATAAACATCTATAGATTACCACAGTCAAACATTCAGCAATTTAGTGAAAAATTAGGAAGTATGATTACTGATGCACACATGAACAAAGACCACTTAATCCTCACAGGAGACTTCAATATAAACCTCCTACAAGATCAGGACCCACAAATAACTGAATTCACAAACACTATGAACAACCTCTTGCTGCTCCCGACAATAACAAAACCTACGAGAATCTCTGAGACCTGTGCCTCTGTATTAGACCATATCTGGACTAACACCATATCCCCATTAAAATCAGGCATAATCACAGACAATACCACAGACCACTACCCAACCTTTCTCATAACAAATCTCGGAAAATTACCACTAGAGACTACTAAAGTTACCTTCAGACTACATAATGAGACAGCTATAAATAACTTTTTAACAGCTATGACAAACACTGACTGGCAAACAGAAATAGACAACTTCCCAGATACTGACTTATGTATTAATAATTTTCTTAAAAGACCCAATACCTCTACAATAAGCATTGCCCTAAAAACTAAACAAATCACAACTAAAAGATTAAATAGTCCCTGGCTACCCACAGCATACTCAAACCATTAATACAAAGCAACTATATGAAAACAGTACAGAATGGGTCAAATAACAGGAGAACAAACAAAACGCTACTCATCAAACCTAACGAGTCTGATAAGAAGGTCAAAAAATTGTACTATGAGAACAGATTACATAACTTAAAAGGTGATATAAAAAGACCTGGAAAACCCTATCTGAAATTTTAGGAACTAAAAAAATATCCACAAACAGAACAATGAAGCTAACAAAACCAGATGAACCCCTACTCCCACCAATTGAAACAGCAAACAAACTCAATGATTTCTTCTCCACCATAGGTAAAAGCTGGCAAGCAAAATCCCAAGTTCAAATAATCCACCTAACGACTATCTCACTGGCATCTATCCGAACACACTATTCCTAGCCCCAACCAACCCAATAGAAGTTTCACTTATAATCAACACATTAAAAACAAAGCAGGTTACCTAAATAACTTACCACCTTTTATATACAAAAAGCCTCTCAAGTTCTCTCACCAATTATTGCAACACTCTTTAACAAATCCATTGAATCCTCTACCTTCCCATCAATACTCAAAATAGTGAGGGTCACCCCAATACATAAAGGAGGAGATCAAACAGACCTGAATAACTACAGGCCGATATCTAACTTACCCTTCTCTCCAAAATCTTTGAAAACTAATTCATAGACAAATATATTCTTACCTCACCTCCAACAACGTACTCAACCACTGTCAATTTGGATTCAGGCCTAATAAAAATACAAATGATGCCATTATACACATGTTAGAAATAATCTACACCGCCCTTGAGAAAAGAAATCCCAGTGGGAATCTTCATTGATTTACGTAAAAGCTTTTTGATACAGTTGACCAGATCTGTTACACCTAAAATTATCACACTATGGTATAAGAGGACATCTCAACTACCTAAAATCATACTTAGCAACAGAAACCAATATGTGTACACAAATGGAGCTAGCTCCACCGTCAAACTTATTACTGGGTGTCCCACGGGAAGTGTTCTTGGCCCACTACTCTTTCTCATTTACATTAACGACCTACCAAATGCATCTCAACTACTCAAACCCATACATTTTGCAGATGACACTACATACGTTATCTCGCACCAAGCCCAGACACATAGCCAACACTGCAAATCTGATTGCAGAAAATATCTACCTGGATGATGATCAACAAACTTACTTTCAATATTGATAAAACATATTTTATCCAGTTTGGGAACAGAGCTAAAACTCACCACTTAACATAATGATAAACGGGTCCCTATCACAAAACTCACAGAGGGAAAATTCTTGGAATCCATCTTGACAGTCTACCTGAGTCTACCTGGAGAGAATTCCAGGGGTCAACGCCGCGGCCCGGTCTGTGACCAGGCCTCTTGTTGGACAGACCTGATCAACCAGGCTGTTACTGCTGGCCGCACGGCAGTCCAACGTACGAACCACAGCCCGGCTGATCAGGTACCGACTGAGGTGCCTGTCCAGTGCCTGCTTGAAGACAGCCAGGGGTTTGTTGGTAATCCCCTGATGTATGCTGGAGGCAGTTGAACAATCTTGGCCCCTGACACTTATTTTGTTGTCCCGCAACGTGCTAGTGGCACCCCTGCTCTTCATTGGGGGGATGTTACATCGCCTGCCGAGTCTTTTGCTTTCGTAGGGAGTGATTTTTGTGTGCAAGTTTGGTACTAAGCCCTCGAGAATTTTCCATGTGTATATAATAATGTATCTCCCCGCCTGCGTTCTAGAGAGTACAGGTTTAGGAACTTCAAGCGTTCCCAGTAGTTGAGGTGGTTTATCGCCTTATGCTGCGGTGAAGGTTCTCTGCACATTTTCAAGGTCAGCAATTTCACCCGCCTGTAAAGGTGCAGTTGTGTGCAGCAATATTCCAGCCTAGATAGAACAAGCAATCTGTAAGTGTCAACTTTGGGCTTGGCAGCCCTGGTTTTGAAGGTTCTCATTATCCATCCTGTCATTTTCGAGCAGATGCAATTGCTCTTTGTTATGGTCCTTGAAGGTGAGATCCTCTGACATGATCACTCCCAGGTCTTTGACATTAGGTTTTCGCTCTATTGTGTGGTTGGAATTAGTTTTGTACTCCGATGAGATTTTAATTTCTTCACGTTTTCCATATCGGGAGTAATTGAAATTTCTCATCATTGAACTTCATATTGTTTTCTGCAGCCCATTTAAAGATTTGGTTTATGTCTGCTTGGAGTCTTGCAGTGTCTTCAACGGTGGACACTGTCACAGATACGGGTGTCATCTGCAAAGGAAGACACAGCACGTGGCTTATACCCCTGTCAATGTCTGATATGAGGATGAGGAATAGGATGGAGAAGTACTGTGCCTTGTGGAACAGAGCTTTTCACAGTAGCTGCCTCAGACTTTACTCTGTTGACTACTACTCTTTGTGTTCTAATGTTAGGAAATTATAGATCCATCTACCAACAGTGGCCTCAAATTTCAGACACATATACAACAAATTTCCAAGAAAGTCTCAAAGACCGTGGAAATACTATCCAAGATACGGTACTATGTTCCACAACCAGCTCTCCTTACTATATCACTCACTCATTTACCCCTACCTCACCTATGGAATCTGCGCAGGGCTCTACATCAATAACTCATCTCAGACCACTAATAACACAACAAAGGCAGCAGTTAGAATGATAAACAAATTCTCCCCAGGCAACATACTCCACCAATATTCAAAAACCTAAACTTACTCACCATACAAGACATCCATACTTTTTACTGTGCCTATTACATACATAGAACACTCTATGCAGATATTAACCCACCCCTCAAACTTCTCCTTACCAATTTTAACAGGACACATGACCATAACACTAAACACAGATCACTCCTCGATGTTCCCCTGTCCATCTAACACTATGTAAAACTCAATGTATATAAAAGGCACGAAAATTTGGAATTCATTACCTGTCATTGCCAAAGAGACCCTGCCTGTACCCCAAAGGATGGGTATGGGGTGCATAATAAAGATATCAAACTAACTGTACCCCAATTCAAAACGATGCTAAAAAACCACCACCTCACCCAAAGCTAAATGCTCAATATCTAACATTCCCAACAAAGTAGAATAATCACTTAATGTAAAAACCTGACTAATCAATTGAATGTAAAACCTGTTATGAATAATACATACTACTAACTATTTCACCTATTTACATTATAATGACCACGTAAACTGTAACTGCAATGCAATTAATTGTTTTAAATTGTTATCTCACTCAATTAGTTGCAATTAATTGATATGTTCAACTTATATTCAAACTTTATAACTTAGATACGCAATTATAATTATTTTATAAATTATCAACCATAACTTTTTACCATGTAGTCTATAATTAAGTAGTCCTAAGAATGCCCGCAATGCACAGCATATTAGGGGCTTTTGGCATGTACATCTCATTAATAACTATGTAATAACTATGTAATAACTATGTATAACTATGTCTACCATATAACACTGTACCATGTCTCAATAAAGTATTATTATTATTATTATTATTATTATTATTATTATTATTATTATTATTATTATTATTATTATTATTATTATTATTATTGTAGAAAGTGAGTATAGAGTACACAGATTAATTAATTGTGGGGGGAATTGTAATAATTAGTCCAATCAATTTGCCCCAGACGTGGCTACGATTTGTGCAAAGTGAGGTGTGAGAATCACCATAAACAATTTATTTAATTTGTGACAACAGTGGTTATTAATTCTATAACCACATAAGCATATTAGAGGTTTTTGGCATGTACATCTCATTAATAACTATGTATCTTGTCTACCATGTATCATTGTACCATGTCTCAATAAGTATTATTATTATTATTATTATTATTATTATTATTATTATTATGGCTGGACCGGGTGAAGCTGCTGGGAGTGTCAAGGCCCGATATTAAAAAAAGAAACCTCGTTAAAAACCCCCTAAGGGTCATGTGACAAAGGCACTCAATAAGTCGGAGTTAAGGGAAAAAAGATACAGTGGACCGTATTTGGACTCCTTAATTAAATAGTAGATAGGGGAGCCCTTACAAGTTGTGGTTTAAAGGAATTGAAAGGACTTTATGGAGAATTGTACAGATAATTGAAATAGAAACACTTTTTTGAGCAATATTAAAGTGGAGGAACATATTCTGTCTGAAAAAACTAGGGCTTTGCACAGTAAAAAATTTTAAAATAACTATTTAAAGCCTCACACAGTAAAAAAAAGATGTCCCTCCCCAAACTCCCAAGGTACAATTGCTGTCTTCCAGCCAGGAGATAGTTGGGGGGGAATTTTGGTCCATTTTAGGCAATGGTACATTTTAGGAATGATCTTGAAATTTAATAAGTTGATTTATTTAAAGGGACAATTGAGGGGAGATCCCCTCATTCTCATTCAGGCTTTCCCCAATATAAAGGGCTCTTATAAGAAGCTGTTAGTCTTTAAAAAAAACTTAGGTAATTCGGAACAGCGAAAATTTGGGATCGGGTTTCACGCTGGTTAATTTGAAAACTCCAGACCCCACAACTTTAAAGGGCTTGCAACAATTTCGGATTAAACTAGAGGCACTCTCGGATCTTGAGTAATAAACATAGTCTGGGGGAATAGATTGGTTGTTGAGTGCGATGGTACAAAATCAATTGAACCATAAGACGTAAAGTGGTTATCTAAAAATACCACAAGGGTTTTTTGGGGTTGGAGGAAATAAGGATAGGTTTGCAAGAATTAATTTTCAACTGCAGACTAGACCCACTACTTTTAAGAATACAGGTCATGATGACTTGGGTCATCAACGTCACAACAAGACAGGAAGAATAAACACCCCAGTAAGGGTGGGGGTAAGGCTGTCGGGGCCAAAGGGAAAAAGGGGTTTCTCTTCTGAAATTAAAACCCATCTTTTAAAACTTTGCTTTACCTATAATTCTTGGGATCCCAAAAAGTGAAGGTTGAATAACTGGACCGGTGTATTCGATGTCTTGGAAAATCATAATGTAAGGGTTGCCAGAAAACTAAACTTGCCCCACCAATCCAATAAGGGCGGGCCCCAAACCAAAGGTGATGTGTAAGGCGGGTGTAATCCTAGTAATGGTAAGGATTCCCCGACACAAAGCCGGTGGCCTATTGGTAAAGCTTCGCAACGCCGGGGGGCCCCGGGGTTCTATCCCGACGGGGGGAAAATTTCAAGTTTTTCCCTTTTTAAACCCCCTTTTACCCATACATAAAAGGCCTATGTCTCGACATGTGCCTAGGACAAAATGGTAACTAACTACAGTGGCCCCATAAACGCGGCTAACGTTCGTAATGGTTTAGCGGGAAGTAGCGCTACCTGTTTTGGGACATGAAGTTAAAGATTCGTAAATAAGACTGTAACGGTTTTAGATCGGGGGATCAAATACTTTCATAAAGCGCAGTTCCTTAATGGGATGAAAGTACGAAGGGGGATCCTACCCATTAAAATTTTGGGTTTTTCTCAGAAAAAACGTGATGGCCGGTTTATATAAACCCCGGGCTGGGCAGAAAGGGGCCCCCGTTAATCCGTAGTCGGGGATTTAAAAAGGGGGAAAAAATTTCCACTTGGGGTTTTGCCCCCCACGGGGACCCACAGAATAATGGGGAAAAAACCCCCCAGGTTTAATAATGACTCTTTGGACCAATAGGGGTTTTTAAGGGGGAGGAAAAACAAATAAGGGGGATGACAAAAGGTGCAGTCATTCCCTAACACGGGTGCAGGCCATTCTTTAGGGGTTCCTCCGTTGAATGACTGGGGGCCATAAATCCGTCACTGTGTTTCCACGAAACCCCCCCAATATTCTTCAAAAGGGGAAATGGGGTGACCAGTGCAAATTTTGGGGGAAATGGCCCCGTATTGGGGTTAATGTAAATAAGAAAGTCAGGGGGTTCCCCTTTTTCCCCGGAACAAACCGGGGAAAGGGTGTTAAATTTTAGTCTGGACAATATGGGGGCGACCCCCAGGAAGGGGCCACCCCTTCCCCCTAATTCCCCAATGGCGTAGGGGGAAATTAAAAAGGCCCCCGCCCCAAAATTAGTAAGACCCGGGTGCGGGGGGCCCCTTTTAAGGGGTCTTAAAAAAAACATTAATTTAAAAAAGTTCATGGGGGGGGTCCCCTGAGCAAGCCAATATTCATGGCCACTACTTACCCCATCACGGGTAAAAAAGGGTTCGAAAACCACTCCTTTTAGGATCTTTTAATTTGTAGTCCAGGGTAATAAAAATGTATAGTTTGAATGATTGTTTTTGGGCCGTCGCTGGCGGAAAATTGGGGGGTGTATTATTTAATTTCCCCAGTTAATAATTTCCTTCCCCGGCAAAAAAGTTTTGAGGGGTTTAAAAAAAAGTCGGGGTTAAAGTTCCCGTAGAGGGTCCTGGGGAATTTTTGTCCGCTGAAAAAATTTAGATTCAGAAAAATTTTTATTTGGGACTAATTTTAGTCGTTTTTTGGGGACGTTCCCTTTTTTAAATTTAGGGCACTGGGGAAAAATGAGTAAACAATTCTTGGACAATTTTTTCCGGGTGTAGTCAACTGGAGAGGAATTAAAAGAAGATATAAGAAGGGGGAATGGCATAAGAAAGGGGAAATATCCCCGGTGGAAAAATAATTTCCAGGGGTTAAAGGCCCCAAAAAAAAAGGAATCCCGGATGGAGACGGGTGAATGATTGGGCTGACTTGGGATCTGGAGAGGACGTTCCCCTTAAAATAAAAATTTATTCAATTTAATAAGGGGATCCTTTGCTGAAAATTTAAAATTTTTTCCACTGGTAATGGGCCCCCCTTTCCCTCGAGGTTTTTGGGGCAAAGGGGGGTGGAAGGGGGAATTTTGGGGGTGGGGGAAACCCCACCTGAAATTCTTAAAGGGGGGGAAAAATTAATTGGGGGTTACAGAAAAAATTTTAAAATTTTTGGGGGGCGGGTTTAAGAAGGGGGAACATATACTCCCATTTTTTGGTCTTTTAAATTGGGATGGGGGCCCCTCTTTTTTTTAAGGTGATAAAATTTTCTCTTTCTTAAAAAAAAATGGCTCCAATTTGGGGGGTTACCTGGGGTTGTTCGGTTTTTTGTGGGTGTCAAATTTAAAAACCCGATTATATCGGTTTCCGGGATAAATATTAGCACACCATAATTTGGGGCTGAAAGGGTACCCCTTCGTGGATCCGGGGAAAAGTTATTTCGTGCAAAAAAAATTGAGAAATTAACCAAGGGAAAGGAAATTTCAGTTTGGGGCCCATAATTTAAATTTTAAAATTGGGGGGAAAACCCGGGGCCCTTTTCTGGGGGGTTACTTTGAAAGTTTTTGAAGACTCTTTTTAGGGTTTTTAAAGGGTTTTGGTGGTGGATAAATTTAAATTTTTACCATTCAAAGGGGATATTGCCCCCGAAAAAATTTTTTAACACGGCTCATCTTGTCCCCTTAGTCATTGTTTAAAAAAGATACTCATTTTTTTTAAAGTTAAAAATGCAGTTGGGGTTTAATTTCATAAAAAAAAAAAGAATATCGTATGATTTTCCTCACCCCCCGAAATCTGGGACAGATAAAAAAAGGAATCTAGGGGAAGGTTTAAATAAATAAGTCAGTTTATATCTTTTTACCCCCATACCCATCCTGGGGGCCCTTTGTCAAAAATTCAGGGTACATTTTTGGGGGGGGGCTAAAACCCCCAAATTTTAAAAACTGGGCAAGTTACAAAAGTAAGGGAAAAAAGCTAAAAGGAATAACCCCCAAAATTAAAAAGGAAAAGAAAATTAAGAAAAATTTCTTCGTTTAAAAGGGTTTAAAACATGAAAAAATTTAAAAGCAATGAACACTTCCTATCACCCCGGCCCTTAAATTTTAATTCTTGGGCAATTTTATAAATTGATAAAAGGGAAAAATTTTTGAAAAGTTCAATAATAAATTTGGGGTGTACAAGGTGCCTTAATGGGTGCAGAGGGGGGGACAAAATGTGAATTGGGGGGTATTTAAAACCCTTTTCCACTGCCCAATTCATCTAAATTTGGGATTAAAAAACCCATAAAAATTGATGCATGGTGGTCAAAATACCCTTAAATTTATTGGGGGGAAATTTCTGGATCCCCCAAGGGGGCGACAGAAAGGGGAAAGGGGTCATCAAGACATGTGTAGGTGCCGTCGGGGGATGCCCAAACCCCTTTTATCAGGCCTCCACCATTGCCCAAAACAGTGCAGTTAATAAAAACCCTTTGATGTAACCCCGGGGAAAATTCATGGCCCCCCAACCCTTTGTCACGCACAAGGGCAGTCTTTTAATGGCACAGGTTTGTCCAGAACAGTTCATACAATTTTGTAAAAATTTGCAGCTAGGGGGTCCCCCTTCCCCGACTAATGATTTTGAAATCCCACTAACTTTTAG
Source organism: Cherax destructor (assembly GCA_009830355.1). Lineage (NCBI taxonomy): Eukaryota > Metazoa > Arthropoda > Malacostraca > Decapoda > Parastacidae > Cherax > Cherax destructor. Next base: position 21,943 of record WNWK01011547.1, read on the forward strand.
CGGGGCCCCAAATTTGAAAGAAAATTTAAAGAGATAATTTTTGTACAGTCTCTTTTTAAACAGCGGGGGTGTGGGGGGAAATAGCTCCCAGGGCCCCTTGGGGGAAAGGGTTTAAAAGACTGATAAGGGGCAGTGAAAAGGGGTCTGGGAAACTAGGAAAAATTTGGAGGGAAAATTGGGGGGTTTTTGGGGCAGAGGGGAACGGATAAAAATCGTCATCTCTGCATAATTTTTTCTCCCCCGCAAATTGGCTTTTCATTTTTATGTGGGGCGGAAAAAGAAGCTGCCCCCTCTTGGGATAATCCTGGAAATTGGTAAGATTTAAAATGTGAAAAAATTAATTTTTAAAAATTTTAAAATGTTAAATAAAGTAATTAATCCTGGGCTAAGTTTAAAGTATCTCCCAAACTTGGGGAAAATTTTTATTCCTCAAAACGGGAAATCCAAATTATTCAACCAGGGGAACATTTGGTTTTAAGTACTGAACAACCAAAACTTGTGGCCTCTGAGTAAGGAAAAAAATTGTCCCCCGATCTAAGGGGTTGTCGGAATTAAAGTGTTTGTGCGGGGCCAAAGGGTTTCTTTTAAAAAGTTAATCCTTAAATTAAAAAAAGTTCTAATCCCCTGTGAATGAAACCCTAAGGAAAGTGACACAGTGATGTTGAAGATGACACAGACCAGGGGTACCAAAGACAGGGAGGTTGATCCGACCTACCTGGAAAACAGCTGTTCAGTCCAGGGAGGGCTGGCTCCTTTGCAAAATGCGCGATTTGAATCGTCTAACAACAGAACTCTGCCCGGCTGCAGTGTGGAAAATATTGGGTATTTTCCTGAAAGGTTATACTCGATAGCCTTTCTAATGTGAATATTCTTAATGTGTGGCTGTTGGTTCGTATTTTACTTGAGATCAAAACAGAACCATACCGACGGTCGCGTGGAGCGCGGGCTGGGTCAAGTGAAGTCGCCCAGTCTGTCTGTCTCGTGGGATAAACCGATGAAGGTGGAACGATGGGAGAGTTCTGGTTATAAAGGAGACGGAAATCGGCGTTTACAATGACCAAAATCGCGGTTAATGGTCTCTCTTCACAATAGTGAATGTTGTGAATATTCGCCGGGCATAATGTGGGACATTAAGTCGAAACTACAATAATAGAGTGATAATGTGTTAAATAGTGACCACGCCGCCATTACGGTTTGTTGATGGGAAATGTGTCGGTTTGATCAGTGTTCATCATTCAAATTAATGGATTAACTTCTAACGAGGGTAAATTAGTGGGACATTAAGCCGACGGGTGAATAGTGTTTAAAGTGTTACGTATAAACTGAAATAAAGGGGTATAGTGAGAGGATATGAATCACTACCCCGACCAACCACGTTAAATAACGCCCAGTCTCGTGGGCGTAAGAGAGTTCAAGGGATCAATCTTCTCTTAACTCATCGGGACAACCACCAACATCATCGTCTTGCCGGAAGAATAATCTCTCAACTCATCTCTCAACTCATCAAGTATAACTTGTAGCATGCTTGTGTCAGAAGCCAGACACAGGTATGGTAGGATTGTGATAGTAGAGTCAGAGTGCACATGCTGTGGATTCCATCTCATTGGTCTTCAGATGCATGATAGAACTGATAAATTGGCTAAGTTTTTATGCTTTCAAAGAGGGGTAGATTACAATCTTGGCTTGTCAGTTAGCAGTTTGAGAACAATAATACGAAAAGAACTAGAACTGAATTTTATTGACTTAAGACTCAGGGAGATTGACACCAGTCAGTCCATCTATCATCACTTCTATCATGCAGGAGGAGCACATGTCTGGTGCATCCAACAAAATAAGCAGACTCTTGGATGTCACCACCGCCCGCCTCCGGCTTGGTTACAAGTATCTTTGGCAGGTTAAATCACCAACACCAGATGTAGACCAAACAAAATGTAAACTTTGTCAGTTGGATTTTTGTCACACCCTGCGTCATTATTACTGGGTGCGACAAAATTAATGAATTCAGAGACAACTCACTCCAGAAATGTTCAAGATATGTCAAAGTATTTTATCCACAGTGGTATATTACAGACCATTCTGGAAAAATACCCTGACTTTGCTCCCTGTAAATAAAGCATTGTACGTGTGTGTGTGTGTGTGTGTGTGTGTGTGTGTGTGTGTGTGTGGTATCACTAGTTGTACTCACCTAGTTGTGGTTGCGGGGTCGATTCAAAGCTCCTGGCCCCGCCTCTTACTGGCCGCTACTGGGTCACTCTCCCTGCGCCATGAGCTTTATCATACCTCTGCTTAAAGCTATGTATAGAGCCTGCCTCCACTACATCGCTTCCTAAACTATTCCACTTCCCGACAACTCTGTGACTGAAGAAATACTTCCCTAACATCTCTGTGATTCATCTGAGTCTTCAACCTCCATCTGTGTCCCCTTGTTGTTGTGTCCCATCTCTGGAACATTCTGTCTCTGTCCACTTTGTCAATTCCTCTCAGTATCTTATATGTTGTTATCATGTCTCCCCTATCTCTCCTGTCCTCCAGTGTCGTCAGGTCGATTTCCCTAACCTCCCCTCGTAGGACATACCCCTTAGCTCGGACTAGTCTTGTTGCAAACCTTTGCACTTTCTCGAGCTTCTTCCATGCTTGGTCTAGGTGTGGGTTCCAAACTGGTGCTGCATACTCCAATATGGGCCTAAGCTCACAGTGTACAGGGTCCTGAACGATTCTTTATTAAGATGTCCGGAATGCTGTTCTTAGGTTTGCTAGGCGCCCTATGCTGCAGCGTATTTGGTTGATGTGCGCCTCAGGAGATGTGTCTGGTGTTATACTCACCCCAAGATCTTTTTCCTTGATTGAGGTTTTGCAGTCTCTGGCCCCCTAGGCTGTACTCCGTCTGCGGTCTTCTTTGCCCTTCCCAATCTTCATGACTTTGCACTTGGTGGGGTTGAACTCCAGGAGCCAGTTGCTGGACCAGGCTTGCAGGCTGTCCAGATCCCTTTGTAGTTCTGCCTGGTCCATACGTCGATTGAATTCTTCTCATCAACTTCACATCATCTGCAAACAGGGACACTTCGAGTCTATTCCTTCCGTCATGTCGTTCACAAATACCAGAAACAGCACTGGTCCCAGGACTGACCCTGTGGAACCCCGCTCGTCACCGGCGCCCACTCTGACACCTCGCCACGTACCATGACTCGCAGCTGTCTCCCGACAGGTATTCCTGATCCAATGTAGTGCCTTCCCTGTTACCCCTGCCTGGTCCTCCAGCTTCTGCACTAATCTCCTGTGTGGAACTGTGTCAAACGCCTTCTTACAATCCAAGAATATGCAATCTACCCACCCCTCTCTCTTGCCTTTCGCTGTCACCCTGTCGTAGAACTCAGTAGGTTTGTGACACAGGATTTCCCGTCCCTGAAACCGTGTTGGCCGTCGTTGATAAACTCATTCCTTTTCAGTGCTCCAACCACCCTTCTCCTGACTATCTTCTCCATGACCTTGCATACAATACATGTCAGTGACACTGGTCTGTAGTTTAGTGCTCATTCCTGTCTCCTTTTTTAAAAATTGGAACTACATTTGCTGTCTTCCAAACCTCAGGTGTTGTGTGGTGTGTGTGTGTGTGTGTGTGTAATGTGCGCGTGTTGATTGCCTTTTTGTCCTGTGCACATGTCGATTGAAGGCTGGGCCTGTTGTGTGTGTGTGTGTGTAATATGTGTGTGTATGTGTGTGTGTATGGGTAAGTGTGTATGTGTGACCCAACAATAAAATTTGCACCAAGAACTCATTACAGTTGTGACTGGGTGTAGACTAGTGAAGTGTTCATTGCGTTATAATTTGTTCATGATTGTAACCATGTATAAACGTAAGTAAGTAAATTTACTTACATGTTTCATTACCTTTGTAACTTGTGAGTTCATTACCTTTGTAGCTTGTTAGTTCATTACCTTTGTAACTTGCTAAGCTATCATAACTTTGGGGTCCAGTCCCTGGACCCATTATGTACCTCTGTAATCTTTTGACTACCGCCCACAGGATGGGTATGGGGTGCATAATAAAGATATCAAACTAAAAAACTACCGAGCAAGACCACGAGATCTGTTGAAGAATAGCGACAAGAATGCTGATTCTTCCCCCACTGTAAGTACTCTTATTATCTTAGCAACCGTCTGGCCAGTAGGTATGTTGGGATAATGTAGGTCTACGGTGGGAATAATGAAGGTCTCCAGTGAACACCCAAGACACGGATAAAGGGTGAGTGATCTTACCAAATTGTACTCTTTCCTCCTTCTCCCCAATCAGTCAGATATTAACCTATACAGTCCACTAAAATTTACAATACCGTAACTATTGGTGTTACCCATTCTTAATAAACTGGTCAAAGATAGATGTGGATTTAGAGTGAGAATATCGAAGGGACCCCTTGGATGCGACCAGGAGTGGGTCAAGTTTTCTCACACGGTTCCACAGGGGTAATCGCGGTAAAATTATACTAGTCGGTCATCTCCCCGGGAGATTATTTTGTTGTAAATGGTGGTGAAGCCCAGACAGGTAATCTCTTAATTCCCCACAATACCCATCATTTACACAACCCAGGGCAACATGGGTTTAGAGTAGGTATTGCGACCCCAGAATGGGCCCCAATGTATATATATAAATTTATAATGTATATTTTCCATTTTCTATAATTTTATATTGCTGATATTCTCGATAATAGCTAAATCGTTAATATCGTGCTTTATATTATTATTGGACTTATAATTGACATTTTTTGACTTAGCTTTTGTAATAGGTAGGATGTAACATTATATATTATGCTCATGTTTGTAGTAGCTGCCTTGGAGTTGGCAAACTACAGATTATGACACTACGCTTGTTATGTTGCCGGTGTCTAGTTGCTGGGAGGAGTCACGTGATTCCACCTGAGGTGGGTGGCTGCTTCTCCTTGCTCCAGAGCACTACACAGCTGGACATCGTTGAGTCAACACCTCTCTCCTGTCTCTGCTTGTTTTCTCGCCATTTAGACTCTGTGTGAGTAAAGTATGTATTCGGTGGTGAGACGAAACATACTTCTCAGGACTCTGTGTTACTCTGGTTTTTTTGTTTTTTTTACATTTTATTAGGAAAACTCATTACATAAACTTTGCCCATAGACAGCAAGGCTCACCACATGGTGCAAATATATACATATATCAATTACAAGGAACTCTTGGTGATTACAAAATATCACTTATAAATCCAAACCCATGATATACATAACATAAGATATGTCATTAATCAAAGCCAAACACCCTCAGATATAAAAACCCTGCATGAATCAAACAAAGCTCATCAAAAGAAAATCACCATCCCTATACAGCAGGTTGTTCATAAATCAATCACTGTTCACATGAACATAAAATAAAGTTAACCCCATGTTACCCTTTCAACTCCAGCGAATCATATTAATGTGAAACCACAAAATACACACTTATAACACTCCAGAACAAAATTTACATACAAAGAAGATTCGGCTTGAACATTAAAAGCCACGTAAACCGTGCATTACCACAAATTTTAATTACATTCCCAATTATATATATATATATATATATATATATATATATATAAAACCCATTACTGTCCATACAAAAGCACAACATATAATACCTCACCCACAAGATTGGCCTTGCACAAAATAAGCCAACACCCAACCGACCATCTATATAACAAACCTCACTTTAATTACCAAAATAACTAAATCAAAACTTTCTTCCCCAAACAACGGGAATACGTCACTAACAAAGTAGTTTATATAAAACCTTACAGTTGAACCTAATTTTTTTTTTTTTTTTTTTACATATTTAATAGGAAAACTGTATTACAGAAACTTTGCACCATTGTCAACTAAACTCACCACATATTACAAAATTATACATATATCAATTACAAAGAACACGTAGTTATTATATAATATCATGGAGAAATCCAAACCCGTGATATGCTAATCATACTTTTGTAAAGATAGTATATGTCAAGAAACAAATCAAAAACACCCTAAGTTTTTTATTGCCCAGTATGAAATTACCTTTGCTCCTCAAGGGAAAACCCAACCCCGTACAGCAGGATATTCATGAACCATCATTGTACACATGTACATTATGAATTGAACCCCAAGTTTCCCTTTCAACACAGTCAGACCATGTTAACATGAAACCACAAAGAATACACACTTATAATACCCCAGAACAAAATAAATTTACATACAATGATCATTCGGATTGAACAAAATGCCACGTAAAACATGCACTCCTACAATTTTGATTATATACATCAATTATATATATAAACCCATAACTGTTCAAAACAAAGCACAACATGTAAAACCTTACCAACTCAGGACACAAAATATCTAATAAGGACCCACGTGTTTCTTTTAACCAAACCTAACCTTATTGTTATAAAACCATGAAAGTACAAAATTATAATTACACCAAAACTAACAAAAGAACCCTCACAATCAAGAACACAAACCCCATCCAATAACCCATTCCTAAGAAGTCTATACCAATACCTCCCAAACTAGCCATAGTTCGACTCTTATTCCACATTACATGAGAAAATGTTTTTTCTTTTTAAAATTTTAATTTTTATTTTTGTTTCTTTCCCTTCTGTGCCCTAAAAGGACCTAACACGAAATACGGACCATTGCACCCGCCCTACCAAGATAATGAAGATCAACCCCAGAAACCACCCTCCACCTATACCCCCCATCACAACCACCTATCACCCCTTTTGTCACGTGCCTCATCTCACCACTCCCATACCCCACTCTGTGCCAATACCCCTCATTCTCCTAAACCCTAAGCAAAACCCCTCACCTCCCCATTACCCTCTTAGATCCTCCAATCTCATATCCCTATATGACATCCTGAAAGTTTTTACCCACGCCTGACCATATAACATCCTATTCCTACACTTAGTACGGTAGATTCTCGCCGATATTACCTTAATACGATCCATTACCCCCAAATCCCTGACCCTCCATGAACTGCAAACAAAATCTACCGTACAATACATAAGTCCCCTACGCGATACTGCATCTATACCCTCAAAATCCAAAAACATTGCCCTCAACATTGGAATACCCCCCCCTCCTAAGAAAGTTAACACACGACCAAACCATTCCCTCACTTGTCCTAAAATCTCGCAAAAATATATTTCGTGTAACATAGTTGCCGGCTCCCCACACCTACCACACCCTCCCTCCTGAACTAATCCCATTATTGCTAATGATGCACGAGGCCACAACCCCATGAAGAAACCTGTACATGAACTCCTATCCCTAGAACTGATTATCAGCACCCTAAAACCCTCCCAGATCCTATCCCATCCATACATTGGGAACTGTGACACGCCCTCCAAAACCCTTTGTACCTCCCCTAAACCACCCATCTGACCTACCCTTAAAGTTTGCGGATTTGACATTACTAGTAAATTACGCATAATGTCCCGACAATAGACCAAATCTCTGTCATTCCACCACTCACCCATCTCCCTAAGAATGCAGGTGACACCCCCCCATCCAAACCTCCGTGAACACTCCTCCGCATCAAGCATCTCTTCAGGTATACACTCATCAGTCTATGCTCCAACCATATGAGCCCCAACCCACCCAACGAAACTTTATTACGAACAACCTCTCGCCCCAGCCAATGTCGTCCTCCACCCCATACAAAATTAAGAACCTTACGTTCCAATACCATTACATCTTCCTGCAGCAAAGGATAAATAGCTGCCACAAACCATAATCTACTATAAACCATGCTATTCACAATTAGAACCCTCTGCCTCACCGTCACTTCCTTTATACTCCACACCTTCAACCTACCTATCACCCCCTTCACAACCTTTCCTGAATTCTCTTTCCTGGTTTGCAAACGATCCCTCATGAAAATTACCCCACAGATCTTCAAACTATCCACAATAGTCCACCTCTGACCACTTCCCAATGGCCCTTCCACCCAAGAACCTACCTCCATTAATCTCGACTTACTCTCATTTATCCTCATACCCGTACCAGCACAAAACATACATATAATACCCCAAACATTCGTTAATCCTTTCACAGAACCCATGAGTACCGTAGTGTCATCCACATACCCCACGATGCCTGTACGTTCCACTTCGTCCTCCACATTCATCCACACCCCAACCTCAACCATTCTATAAAAAGGATCCTGCAAACAAGAAAATAAAATCTGTGACAACGGACAACCCTGACATAAACCCCTATTCATCTGTACCACCTCCCCCAATTTACCATTGATCTGAATTCTCACACATGCCCCTTCATACAATCTCTCCACCCAATTCACAACCTCCTCCCCGAACCCCTGCCGTCTCATCACCTCATACAGAACCTCGCGCTCCACGCAATCATACGCACCTTTCCAATCTAATGCTAAAATCCCGCCCTCCCATACGGCGCATAATTTTTAATTCTTTCCAGCCCATTGACGACACTCCTACCCGGTATGCCACACTGACCCTCCGCTATCACCTTCCCCAAAACCTTCTTTAATCTATTGCCAAGGATTTTTGCCAAAATCTTATAATCTGCATTCATTAAAATAATTGGACGATAATTACTCATTGTATCCTCCTCTCTCCCTTTTCGAACGAAAACCACTACCCCTAACCCCGACCCAACCTTCCCCAAACCATCCAACCTCATTCGTTCCATCAAGCGTACCAAACATTCTTTCACTACACCCCAATGTTCCTTATAAAACTCATTTGCAATCCCATCCAAACCCGGTGAACGTCCCTTACTGAGGCCTGCCACCGCCTCCCACACCTTCCCTTCACTGATAGCTTTTCCCAATTCCTCCTTATCCCATTCCCCTAGCCTGTCCTCTATGCCTTCCAAAACAATATTCCCGTGCCCCCACACTACTCATATAACGATCGAACCATTTATCCACATAAACTCCTATCGCCTCTGTACCCCGTATCACCATTCCCTGCTCATAACCCTCCATCCCCTGTTCCACCAACATTCGTTCAATCGTCCTAGCCTCCCTTCTCTTAGTGCAATGTCTCAAAACATTCTTCGAAGGCCTATCACCCATCAAAATGTCATCCACTCCCTCTTTAAATCTACACGCTTCAAAACGTTCACTCTGTATATCCCATAGCCGCTCCTTTAAAATTTTCAGATCTCCTGTCTCCTTCCTATCTCCCCTATCATAACACCTCTGCAACTGTCCCTCCACGTACTTTTGCAAACCGAATTTCCACCCTGCCTCCTCCCTGCCTAACGACTGATAATACCTACGAATAAGCGGCTTACCCTGAGTCACCCACCATTCTAACACATTATCCGCCATCTCTCCTGCTGCCCAAACCCTTCCCCACCACTTCTCAAAACACTCTCTCTTATCCCCTCCCGCCAAAAGAGCCACATTTAATTTCCAAAACCCCTTATACCACCGTGCCACACCATCCCAGCTCAAATCCACTAAAACCCCCCTGTGATCAGAGAATCCTACATCCAAAGTTTGCACCCTTCCCACCACCACCTTATGGGTAACATAAATTCTATCCAGTCTCGCCGCGTAACTATGTCGAAAGAAAGTATGCTCAACCACTCCTCCCGTCCCTATCACATCTTTTAATCCCACACTTCCCAATAAATCCCTTAAAGCCTCAAGCACACAACCTGATCCCTTGGGCTCAACATCCCTTTTCCGAATGACACAATTGAAGTCCCCACCTGCTACCACTATGCCAGGTAAATCGCGAAAAGCATAGATCAAAATATTCCTCACAAATTCCGTCTTAACTAAACGAACTTGCTCCGCAGACATATATATATACCCAAGAAACACACCCGCACACCTCCCCAGTATCCCTGCACTCTAACCACCCTCCCCCCCACACTCCTCCCAAGCTAGGAGTTGAAAAGGACTAGACTCTAAAATCGCCACTGCTGACCCACCCTTGAGGCAATCCGAAGAACCTGCAAAAACCCTATACCCTTTTATGATCAAGTCCCTTCCTACCCTATGATTGTGTTCCTGAATGAAGACAACCTGGACATTAAACCTCCTCAGTGTGCACTCCACCCATGCCCTCTTGACTTCCGCACACATACCATTTATGTTGATCGTCAAACAATGGAAGACGGGTGCAATGATTTGCCCTTCGGCTTCAACATAAATTTTCCACCTGACTTACCTTTCCCCAAACCCTTTCCCACCCCAGATCTACCCTTAACTTCCTCATCATCATGTGAAACATCCAAACCCTTCCTTGCAGACTCCACCGACGGTCTCTTACTCGTTCTCTGAGCAGGCGTCAAATCCTCGTCATGCTTCGATTGATTCCCCCGTCCTCTTACGGGTACCCGACTGAAATTCCATAGAATCACCACCATCCACCTGATGTACCTCTGCAATTATTACTTCACCAGGTAAAGCCGGAACGTCCAAAGAAACTGTCTCCCCACCACACTGGCGGCACTCATAATCTCACGAAGAGGCTCCTCCATAATATCCCTTAACACCTCCTCTAAAGGAATGTCCTCACACGATAACAGACCCCCACCAATCTCCCCACCGACATCAGTCTCTTTTAGCACCTGGGGTTGCTCAGCACTTGCTCCACCAACCCCTTCAACAAGTTCACTCCACGTAAGTGTCTTCTCTTCCACGCAGGCCTGGACTACCCTCACGCGTTCCTCCTCATTCACAGTCTTGACTATTCCTTGCTTCTGTACCTCTCTTCTAGGCATCATGCGCCTCATACAATCCGCAGCTACATGCTCGTAAGCTCCACAGAGCCTACACGTTCTTCATTGCCCCGGGTACGTAACGTAAACCTGATTCCTAAAGTCTGACAGCATCACATATGAAGGCATAGGCTTACGTAGTGTCATCTTCAGCGAATACGTCCCTTCATAGATTCCCGTCATCGGACCCTCAGACCATCGTCCCACATTCACTGTATGTATCATACCATACTCGTTGAAAAACCCACGAATGTCCGTTTCGTCACATTCAAATGGTACATTCTTGATCCTTATCCATGTGTATGTCCTTGACACGTCCTTCATTCATACTTGCATTGTCGAGTTGACGGTATAAACTTTATCTTGATACCTGTCAACAAGGCGCTCGTAGACCTCAGTGGATATCAATTTCACGAATACCCTGTTAATGCCATTTAAAGCCACTCCGTACAAATCGTCTATCTCTATGTTGTACCCATCATGAAGAATCATTGGGAGTACCGTCGCAGCCGTTGCAGGGTGTATAACTCCAGATACCATGTCTACACACACTGTGTTAGATCGTCGTCGTCCAGCCGGCTCCATGACAGGTGTCTCAGCCGGCTCCATGACAGCTGTCTTACTTGTGCGGAAAACCACCAGATGGCAGGCTCAGCGCCGCACAACCTCACCCTACCAAAGCAGGGGAGCGAATGAACTCTGTTCACAGAGAATAGACTAGACAATGATTTTCGACATTTTTCTGGGTTGTGTGTCACATTGACACTTTGAGATAACTCAGGTCTCTAGCTACAGCTCCTGACCTAATTCGATAAGGCATCTGTGCACCGTCACAGTCTGGGATTGTTTATGCTGAACTTAGATTCAGTAGTAAAGGAGTTTTGTGACTATTTTGGAGGATCTATTGATGGTCCCCAGTTAGGGTCGATTTTCTATCTCCTTGTTCCTGACGCTGTGTTGCTGTTGCTTGTTATATTGCTTTTCTGCGAATTGGTCATTTTACTGGTCAATCAAGCTGTTCTGATCGTCAGTTTGTTAGAGAAGCTAGCTTATGAGAAGTTCAGTCGGACACTGGTTGAGGCGAGTCTTAGAGTTACCAGGTGCTCACTCATACACACTTATATTCTTATTTGCATATATCTGTATTATTGTACTTACTGACATTGTACCTGATGGTACTTCAGAGTCCTTTGGATATATGTGCCCTCAGCACAGCCTTATTGTATAAGAGAGCAGTGTAGGAGCTAACCTCCTAATTAACCTCCTAATGCATTACTTAATGAACATCCTGATCATATGTACATTTATTTACTTTGAAACCCTAGACACTAACTTTGTTAATAAACATATTAAATTTTATGCTTTGGTTAGTACCCTACCAGTTGTAATCCTCCTGGAGCTTATTGAATATATCGGATAACTGGACCAGGATACTGACTTTGTTGCAAAAGCCCAGTAACAGGCTGGATGCTAGAAGGGCTATCCTTTCTAGTGTTCACTGAAGATGTCTATTACTAATAGATATCGTGTCATTTTGTAACAGTGGGTCGCTCCTGTCTGTCCCAACTACTGGACCACTATGACAAGGTCCTGGATGCTCTAGAAGACAAACAGAATGTAGATGTTATATACACAGACTTTGCAAAAGCCTTTGATAAGTGTGACCACGGTGTAATAGCACACAAAATGCGTGATAAAGAGATAACAGGAAGAGTTGGTAAATGGATCTTTAATTTCCTAACAAATAGAACACAAAGAGTAGTAGTAAACAGTAAAGTCTGAGGCGGCTACGATGAAAAGTTCTGTTCCACAAGGCACAGTACTCGCTCCCATCCTGTTCCTCATCCTCATATTTGACATAGACAGAGATGTAAGCCACAGTGCTGTGTCTTCCTTTGCAGATGACACCCGAATCTGCATGACAGTGTCCACCATTGAAGACATCGCAAAACTCCAAGCGGACATCAACCAAATCTTTAAATGGGCCGCAGAAAACAATATGAAGTTCAATGGTGAGAAATTTAAATTACTCCGATATGGAAAACGTGAGGAAATTAAAACTATATCGGATTATAAAACAAATTCCAACCACACAATAGAGCGAAAAACTAATGCAAAAGACCTGGGAGTGATCATGTTAGAGAATCTCACCTTCAAAGATCATAGCAGTGTATCAGTCGCATCTGCTAGGAAAATGACAGGATGGATAATGAGAACCTTCAAAACTAGGAATGCAAAGCCCATGGTGACACTCTTCAGGTCGCTTGTTCTATCTAGGCTGGAATATTGCTGCACACTAACAGCACCTTTCAGGGCATGTGAAATTGCTGACCTAGAAAATGTACAGAGAACCTTCACGGCACGCATAACTGCGATAAAACACCTAAATTACTGTGAACGCTTAAAGTTTCTCAACCTGTGCTCCCTAGAACGCAGGCGGGAGAGATACATGATTATATACACTTGGAAAATCCTAGAGGGATTAGTACCAAACTTGCACACGAAAATCACTCCCTATGAAACCAAAAACACGGCAGACGATGCAACATCCCCGCAATGAAAAGCAGGGGTGCCACTAGCACGATAAGAGATAACACAATAAGTGTCAGGGGCCCAAGACTTCAACTGCCTTCCAGCATACATATGGAGGATTACCAATAGACACCTGGCTATCTTCAAGAAGGTGCTGGACAGGCACCTAAAGTCAGTACCTAACCAGCCGGGCTGTGGTTCGTACGTCGGCTTGCGTGCGGCCAACAGTAACAGCCTGGTTGATCAGGCCCTGATGCACCATGATACCTGGTCACTGACCGGGCCGCGGGGGCGTTGACCCCTGAAACCCTCTCCAGGTATACTCCAGGTATTACACTTGTCTGCTTATCCAGGTCAACCTGTAGCTTTCTTGTGTCCTCATCAAATTATTTGACGAGGGTTCAGTTGGAAGTTAACGACACAGGTAAGTTATAGGGAAGTATTTCTTTACCTCCGGATGGTCAGAAAGTGGTTTAGTTTGATATCTTTATTATGCAGCCCATACCCATCTTGTGGGCGGTAGTCAAAAGATTACAGAGGTACATAATGGGTCCAGGGACTGGACCCCAAAGTTTTGATAGCTGAGCAAGTTACAAAGGTAATGAACTCACAAGTTACAAAGGTAATGAACTCACAAGTTACAAAGTTAATGAACTCACAAGTTACAAAGGTAATGAACTCACAAGTTACAAAGGTAATGAACTCACAAGTTACAAAGGTAATGAACTCACAAGTTACAAAGGTAATGAATCATGTAAGTAAATTTACTTACTTACGTTTATACATGGTTACAATCATGAACAAATTATAAAGTAATGAGCAATTCACTAGGAAGTGGAACGGACGAATGTACACCCCATTCTTATAACCCATTGTACGTCTTTGTATCATGTCACAATAAACTATTATTATTATAATTATTATTATTATTATTATTATTATTATTATTATTATTATTATTATTATTATTATTATTATTATTATTATTATAGGCGAAGAGGTGAAGACAGGACCAGTGAGGTTAGAGCGAATCTGGCAAGCGGCAAGCTGAATGAGGCCAGGAGCTAAGACTCGACCTCTGCAACCACATATAGGTAAATTAGTACACACACCCTGGATGATCTGAACTCATCAGTCTGGTAAAGCTCTGACGGGTCTGGACAGTAATTGAACGTGGGAAGGAATAACCTCTCCATTTGTTTTGGGGCCCTTAATAATGAACAGGTTTTCTATCCCCTACAAAGCTATATTCATAAAGAACATAGGTGTGAACATGGAGGATCCTTTGTAGTGAAGGTAAAACAGGAGCCGCGTGTGTGTGTGTGTGTGTGTGTGTGTGTGTGTGTGTGTGTGTGTGTGTGTGTGTGTGTGTGTGTGTAGGAAGCTGAACACACTCAGCTCACTCAGTGTGGTGTTGGATGTGCTAAGAGACGGGCACGCGGCGCAATGGCTGAACAGGGAGCACGTAACGACAGCGGCCTCCAGATATCTGAAGCTGCTTTGTCTAAACCCGTAGCCAACGGGGAAAAGGTGAGTGGTTGTTGCGTGTCTTGCATGGCGGAGAAGCAAGTTGAGTTTAATATGGTTTAATGGGCAAATTCCAGTTAAAGGTTAGGGCGACGGGGGAAGAGGTGCCGACTCTTGGCCAAGCTGGGAAGCGAGAGGACATGTCTGGTAGCTTTTATCGCTCTTACAGTGACCTTTTGACGTTTTCCTGAATTATGTTGCTGCCATTAGCCTTCAGGCTACTTCTAACAGGCATTAATGCCACTAGTTTGTTATATTTATCGAAATTAGTGGAGAATGCTTCCCCGTTTGTTTGTTTATATCCACCAGCTGACTACGTTACCTGATCAGCTGATCATGGCATCCTAGAATATCTCTTGTGTTAATTAACTACGTGCATGCGATATGTGCCTATATATTGACGTACAAACACAATGAATGTCTTATTAAGCACTAATTCATTGCGTAATGACTACTTGTAGGTACCAGCCAGAGGTCTTGCGTCAATGTTAACTGGGTCAACTTTCGGACGACGTGTTTTTTTTTTAAATAAATAAATACATGAAAATTAAAACTGTTTTCAAATCACAATAAAATAAGATGCATTCAGCATGTTGAGTTGGTTACAACTCTACTGTAATGGAAACTGACTTTCGTCTATGTAAAAGCAAACATAAGTTTCGTGTGTGCTGTGTAAAAAAATCAGCTCACAAATCTAAAAGCATTACAAAACTATTTGTTTGATAATTGAAATATTTGAAATAATTAAATCACCTGATAAACCAAGATGAGCGGTTTTTTTGTGTGTGGATTTACGATTGTACAGTATTTTCCTAATGTTACAGTTGTGAAGAATGTTGGAAACAAGTGCTACAAAGAAAATAATCCTGTTTTTTGTAACAATTGGGTTTTCTACTAAATTAACTATCACTGCTTGGAAGAATATGAATTTGCAGCTTTATTTTTTTTTCTGTTTTGAGATGTCATGGATGCTTCACCCTAACCACCTGTCATCTTTGGGATTAATTCTTTCCAGGTGGGAGGCCTTGATGCCAGTGAAGAAGTCTTAATCTAAGGAATTGGAGTTACTCTTGATCAAATCTGATTTCATCCCTTTTCCCAGGCACTATATGACCCCTATGGGTTTAGCTGTACCCTGTGAATACAATAATAATTTGGGAGTTATTGCTCATATTTTAGGATGCACTTCGGTAGGTTTCCTTCTAGGACTGAGCAAAATTAATTTGTTGGTTATCCTCTCAATCCTAGACAAGTCTGTAAATGTTTACCTGTTTAAGTAATATAAATTTTTCATTACCATATGGTATACAGTGGAGCATTGGAAATAAATATATACTGTATAGTATAGTATAGTATATAGGAATGTTCATTATTGATAATGCTTTTAATGTAATGCCTTGTAGTTATCAAAATTAGAAAATACTTCCAACAAACTACATTCATACTGTATATCATGATTATGATTTAAATATCAAATAGACTTAGCTAGTAAAGAACAAAAAGGTACAATACCTTGACTGGAACTATACACAAATAACTCTATGTTCGGGTTATTTATGTAAACTTAGCCAGTCTGTGTCATATCTTAAAAAAATTGTACTGTATATTGTGGATAGCCTCTTCCTTGGCATTTCAAAAAGGTTATGTCTATACCTGTCATGCAAGATTGTTCCTCATCAAAGGGTTTCCCAGCATTAGTTAAAAGTTCAGGTTGCTTTCTTCCCAGTGGTGTCGCTAGGGTTGGTGTCACCTGAGGTGGAATCTTTGGTGTCACCCGGGGCGGCATCTTTGGTGTCACCCCCATGAAATGTAAGGGCAGGGGGATGAGGGGAGTAAACTCAAGTTACGTCACTACTGCATGCCCAGTGACTAATGTTTAGCAATGAGAACGTTTAAGGGCCATAAACCGAACAGGAGAATACTTTTCAACTTTATTAATGATAAAATAAATAATCATAGTAATATTGAGGAAACATAAACATAAATACCACTTTGAGTACAGGCAACAGATCCTACATTTATTCATCTTCAACAATGCAAAAAAAAAATCAGATCTTACATTTCCTTGCTTTCAATCCTGCAAAATCATCTATCACATCATTAGAATCAATGATTTTTCCCTATATAGGCCTATTTGTACTCTGTAATCATATAATAGGCTATATAGAAACAAAGGATTTTTCTCTTATCTTGGTGCAGCACTGTTTTGTGCATTAGTGTCACCTTCTTTAGAGGCTCAATGGTGTCACCCGGGCGCCCCCTTCCTTACGACGCCACTGATTCTTCCAGCAGTTCTTGATTTTTTACACATGGGCAGGATAGGTTGATGCTGCCTTTTTACAGGAAGGCAGGATATTGGAATGTCAGATGCAGCTCAGTACAGATAAATACTACAAGGTTCTACTAATGGGAAAAGAAAATAACTGGCATGTACAAGGTAAATAATGTAGATCTTATTCAAACTGAACATGAAAAAGTTTTAGGAGTTCTGGTTAGCAGAAATGTAAAACTAAGAAAATGGTGCATAAGTGTTTGTGATACAACTAATTGAATTCTTGGCTTCATATTAAGAAGTACATGTATAATAATAGAAGTCATGAGGCGATAATTTAACTCTATATATCTTTAGTAAAGCTTCATTTAAATTAAGCTGCTAATTTCTGGCCTCCATATTACAAAATGGACATAAATGAGCTGGAAAGTTTTTAGAGAAGGATGGTAAAGTTAATCAAGTGTATTGTTAATCTTTCTATGAAAATAGACTTAAGGCACTGAATTTGTAGTCTGTGGAATGACTTATAATTAGGGGGTATGATTGAATTGAACAAATATAAATAAATATTGTTTTAACACACCTGCTGTCACCCACCAATATGTGGTGACCCAAAAACGAGCAAAGACATTCATCATTTAGTCACTGTTATGCCAGAAGTGTGCTGACATCACAGTTCAGATGGCCCTTCGAACTGCAACAGTCTTATCCTCTTTTAGAACGCAGACACTGCACTTCTCACCTAAAGGATTCAAGGCCAACTACAAGTTTCCCTGAATCCTTTCATAAATGTTACCCTGCTCACACTTCAACAGCATGGCAGGTCGCAAAAATCATGTGCATGCACTTTGATCTAATACGCTCACACAAGCCTGTTCGCTGTTCATTCCTCTAGCACGCAAAGAATCCTTTACCCCCTCCTTCCAACCCATCTTGGAATAACCCCTATGTCTACATGCTTAAAATAAAATGTCTAACCTTAATAGAATTTGCAGCAAACAAATTTAGATTAGAAATAGTTGTAGATAACTGGAACAAACTCCCAAGTAGCATCATTGAAGCAAGAACTTTGGGTAGCTTAAATATAGGTTAGATGGGTACATGAATGGGTGTGTATTGGACCTGCCTAGAATTGGCAAATAAAGTCAACTGCAGTGTTCCACTTGTGTGCTTATTCATGTACTGTAATGGCTGGGGTGCTTGGCTCAACTGAGAGGACCCTGGGCTGAATCCCATACAAGGCTGAATGTATAGGCAAATCTACTAACACCTGTCTATTACCTAGCATAGATATGTACCTTCAAGTTAATTGACTGTTGTGGATGTGGTAGCATCCTTGGGGAGGACCTGAATATGACCCCGACGAAAACAAGCCACACTGTTTGGCTTTCTTGGGTTATCCTAGGTTAATTCCATTAAAAGGTTTTCTTCAACCACAGCTCACATTCAGCATGCTTATGTAGGCACTTATTTCATGCAACCACACTATAAATAATAATGTCTTTTCAGGTTTGTAGAATAGCCACACAAAACAATTTTTCTGGTGTAAGTCAAGTTTTGCTGCCTTATTTTTAACAAGTTGGCTGAAGCTGGTTCTTGTATGTCACTTCATCGCACATGTTTTTCATGAGATAAGTGTAGTACAGTAGGCTAATAACATGAAGGTTACATTCCCAAAACCTGGCATGTTACACAAAATTATGTTAAGTCTGTCCATTCATAATCAATATTGCTCTGTCCTTCGTTTGCACTGACCTAATTCTCGTTACCCTAAATTCAACCTACTGCACTTGATGAGTTTTCCATGACAGGTGTTCAGTGCTGAGACAAACTAGAAAACATCTGCAAACACACACACAGCCTGTGTTTCCATTTCATCAGCTGATTCTGTTGCACTGTTTTTCCCTGCATTATATTAACTTCTAATTCTTCATTATTTTGCTCACTAAGTTAAATTCAGCTTCTAGCATTCTTTCTTTCTTCCACTTCATTATTTAATTTTTGAGTGACTTCACTGTCACGTCTATTTTATGAATTACAGTGGACCATCGGTTTTCGTACAGCTAATCTAATTACATTCGTCCTTATGGGAACAAATTCGTTCGGTAACGGCACTCGAACAGCATTCTGGAAAGAATTATCGACGAAAACCGAGGGTTCACTGTACAGTGGTACCCCGAGTTTCGAACTTTCTTTGCTCCAGAAGGCTGTTCAAGTGCCGTTACCGAACGAATTTGTTCCCATAAGGAATAATGTAAATTAGATTAGTCCATTTCAGACCCCCAAAAATACACTTACAAAAGCACTTACAATAATACATTTACATAATTGGTTGAGTTGGGAGCAGTTCGAAACTTGGTGTACCACTGTATATGGAAAAAAATAAGGTTGTACAGTGGTCCCTCGGTTTTCGGTCATCTCCAAACTCGCCCTTTTATGCAAGTGTATTTTCGTAAGTGCTTTTGCAAGGGTCTTTTTGGGGGTCTGAAATAGACTAACCTACGTGACATTATTTCTTAAGGAAGTAAATTCGTTCGGTAATGGCACTTGAGCAGCATTCTGGAAAGAATTTTCGGCGAAAACCGAGGGTCCACTGTATTCTTGACTGAAAAAAAAATAGGTATTTTTAAGTTCTAAGAAAATAATTTGCTTTACTGTAATTGTAGTTGGATGTAATGAAGTGTGTGTATATACTAAACAGAAAATACCACTAAAAAAGTTTTTAAGTAAAGCAGTTTTTTATTACCTTGAATTCTGGTTGATGGTGCATGTCGATCTTGAAAAGCATGGAGAAGGTTGGAGTTGCACTACTGGGTTGAGTTGGATAGCTGTGATTCTTGGGCTGTTGTCAATTTGCAGTTGTTACCAGATGATTATACTGGAGTTTCCAGGAATTCTGTAATACATCTCTTATCTGCTTTACCCTGCAGTACTTTATACAGGTGACACTTAGGCATAATCACTTGCTCTACAACCTACTTCACAGCAATGCCTATAGATGTGTCAGGGTCCTCATGAGTGAAAGTCTACAATTGTATACACACACAACCCGCACATATAAAAAAGAGAGGAGCCTACAACGACGTTTCGGTCCGACTTGGACCATTTACAAAGTCACACTAATACACAGGACAGGAAGAAGGGGTATTTATAGGCAGGCAGACAGGGGAGGGCACAAGAAAGTGGTGGAGGGGTAATAATGGAGGTAGTAGTGGAAGTGGTAGTAGTAGTAATGGAGTCAGTCATATTCTAGGAAAGGAGCACTGTAATGAAGCTGGCGGCCCGCATAGGGTAAGGACAAGAACACAGGGAAAAAATTAAAATAAAATAAAATAAAGGACAAATACAAGGCAAAAGAAAAAAAAGAAAACACATAGGAGAAAGGAGAAGGGGGAAGAGATAGAAGGGGAAGGAATCAGGTTAAGTCACGGGTGTTCTGAAGTTTGGAGCATTTAACAATGTAATGGTAGAGGAAAGCATCTACAGAGACAAAGCCAGGGCTAAGATTCATACAGGGAAAGTTGTGTATAAGGGAGGATTCAACCAGACGGCGACTGTGAAAGTTGGACATAGGGTAGACAGTTTTAGCAGAAGACCAATCAATAGGATGACTATGATCTCTGACATGACAGAAAAGAGCATTATTAGTGTCGGCAAGCCTAACACTATTTTTGTGCTCCCCTCCACCACTTTCTTGTGCCCGCCCCTGTCTGCCTGCCTATAAATACCCCTTCTTCCTGTCCTGTGTGTTAGTGTGACTTTGTAAATGGTCCAAGTCGGACTGAAACGTCGTCGTAAGCTCTCTTTTTTATATGTGCGGGTTGTGTGTGTATTGTTCCAGTCACGGTATTGTGCCTTTTTTTGTTATCTACAATTGTATCAGTGTGGAACTGCTCACATACCTATTGCAGTGCTTACTGTGCATCTCAAAGTTCTTTTACTTCACCTCTTATGTTATCTGCTTCTTTTCTATTTGGGACTTTATCTCCTCCAACATCTGCAGTATCTTCTTTGTCATTTTTTAGAGTTCATATACATTTTCTGCCTGTATATCTTCAAATACCTTGCCTGGTATTTTCCTTACCAGATCTGCATTTTTTGGATGTGACTTGAGAGAGAACCTGTGAAATTATTCACCACACCAGATCATAATTTTCTCCACCCTGCATTCATTATTAATTGGAGCACTTGATCCCATGCAACTTTTATGGTGGATATTGCATCAGCGATGTTATTTTTATGCCAGAAGTCTACACTGCAGTGTCAGCGATGTCATCCATTGCTGCAATGATTTTCTGTACCATCTTTCATGTGTAGGTGCATTTAAACCTTTCACCCACTCATAGATGTACATTTTGAGCACAGTTTCGTCAAATATGCTGCGAGTGGTAAATTTTAGCATAATGGGAAAAGCAAACCTCTTACCTTGTTGGTTTAAAATGGCAAATTTGAGGCATGTTCTAAGTGGTTTTATGGTCTTATTGGCTATTTCCTAGTATTAATTGAGAGAATAGAACACATACTAATGAAATAGAGATGATTTTGGTTGGTTTCAGCCTGGAAGTAGCTTGAAGTAAGGATCAAAGTGGCAGAAATACACAATATTTTGCTATTTTCCTGAGAAAGAGTAGGGTTCCTCTAGCTCCCTATCTGTTTTATAGGTTTTTACTAGGTCTGCTTCAATTACTGGGATGGCCTGAACTATTACTAATCATGAGAGGGTTTTGGGGGTTCAGTGCCCCTGCGGTCCAGTATGAAACCAGGCCTCGTGGTGGATCAGGGTCTGATCAACCAGGCTATTACTGCTGGCTGCACGTAAATTGACATATGAACCACAACCCAGCTGATCAGGTACAGTGGACCCTTGGTTTTCATGATTAATCTGTTCCAGTGTGTCTGCTGAAAACCAAAATTCATGAAAACCAAAACCATTTTCTACATAAGAAATAATGTAAATCCAATTAATCCGTTCCAGACACCCAAAAGTATTAACAAAAAATAATTTTTTTAGAGATTAAATATAGATTTACATACAGAAAAGAATGACAAATCAATATAAAGCACTAATAAAATGTATAAATGAACAATTAACATCACACTTACCTTTATTGAAGACTCTTGTTGGTGTATGGAAGACAGGGGAGGGGAGAGGGAGGCGAGTTTATTGTTTGGAGACAGGACAAAATGCTTGAATATGACACTAATATCAACTCTACGGCTTATTTATCTATTACAATTCATCTAATATGACATAATAAACTAATATCAATAACATAGAAACATGATATATACTCTAGAATGAATAAAATATATCATTACGTATGACTACTGATGGTGGTGGTGTTGTTGTTGGGTTATCAGGGCCACTGGCAGCATAAGCCATTTAAGAGGTGGTGGCGGCGGCGGTGTTGTCAGTGGCTACCTTAAATTGTTGTCAGTGGCCCTATATACCTTAAATAATTCTAGGTGTCCGAGGCACCTACAGTATGTTTCCTGGAGCTAGCTCCATTTGTGTACACATATTGGTTTCTGTTGCTAGGTATGATTTTAGGTAGTTTAGGTGTCTTTATCATAGTGCGATAATTTTAAGTGTAGTGTCATCCTTTTTTTATCGCTTAATTGCTTAACTTACTTGCTACACTGTTAATGCTACATTTTATCGTTGGCTGGTGCTATAGCCTTTATCGACTCCTGCTGCTTTAGTATCGTACATTTCATAGAATCACTGAATCACTGAAGAAGGCACATTCTTCCCTCTCTCTTCCTCCTCCACTTTGGTACTTTGCTATGATTTCTTTCTTTAATTCTATTGTGTTTCTCACCTTCTTTACCAAAGACCTGGCACTAGGAGCTTTATATGGGGCCATGGTGGCTTATTTAGCGGTTGCAAGCACAAAAACACTGGATTACTGTACTGTATTGCTAAATGTTTAGCATGAATGAATAAATAATGTAATGAATAAATAATTTTTAGAAATAAACAAAGACACGTTTCCCCTGTTCCTACATCATTATGATGCTCACCTGCCGAGAAATAATAGCAGACTGGCACTGAATGCGTCTTTGGCAGGCTTTGTGTGCGCAGGGCCACTGGGACACGTTTCGTACCACTGGCGAAGTCCAAGGGAAAACACGAAAACCAAGGCTATATTTTGACGAAAAAAGTTGCTGATAACCAAGACTCACGAAAACCAAGGGATCCACTGTACTGACTTTAGGTGCCTGTCCAACGCCTTCTTGAATACAGCCAGGGGTCTATTGGTAATCCCCCTTATGTATGCTGGGAGGCAGTTGAATAGTATTGGGCCC
The DNA here is from genome assembly GCA_009830355.1 of Cherax destructor. Lineage (NCBI taxonomy): Eukaryota > Metazoa > Arthropoda > Malacostraca > Decapoda > Parastacidae > Cherax > Cherax destructor. The sequence continues at coordinate 45,345 of WNWK01011547.1, forward strand.
CTGACACTTATTTTGTTGTGCCTCAGTGTACTTGTGGCGCCCCTGCTTTTCATTTGGGGAATGTTGCATCTCCTGCCTAGTCTTTTGTTTTCATAGTGATTTTTGTGTGCAAGTTTGGTACTAATCCCTCTAGGATTTTCCAAGTGCATATTATCATGCAACTTTCTCGCCTGCATTCCAGGGAATACAAATCAAGGGACTTCAACCATTCCATGAAAGTTCTCTGTACACTCTCCAGGTCAGCAATTTCACCTGCCTTGAAGGGGGCAGTTAGTGTACAGCAGTATTCCAGCCTAGAGAGAACAAGCAATTTCAAGAGAATCATCATGGGCTTGGGGTCCCTGCGTTTGAAGGTTCTCATTATCCGTCCTATAATTTTTCTAGCAGATGATGTAGATACATTGTTGTGGTCTTTGAAGGTGAGAGCCTCCAACATTATCACTCCCAGGTCCTTCACATTGCTTTTTTGCTCTATTGTGTGGTTAGAATATGTTGTATACCCTGATACATTTTTAATTTCCTCAAGTTTTCCATATCTGATTAGTTGAAATTTCTCTTCATTGAACTTCATATTGTTTTCAGTGGCTCATTTGAAGATTTGATTGATGTCCGCTTGGAGTTTTGCAGTGTCTTCAATGGAGAACACTGTCATGGCAATTCGGGTGTCATCTGCTTTTTATATTTTATTAATTCAAGAAACAGGGTGAAGTTTGTGCATGCATGCATGTGTGTGTGTGTGTACTCACCTAATTCACCTAATTGTGGTTGCAGGGGTCGAGACTCAGCTCCTGGCCCCGCCTCTTCGCTGTCCGCTACTGGGTCTCTGCTCTCCCTGCTCCATGAGCTTTATCATACCTTGTCTTAAAACTATGTATGGTTCCTGCCTGTGTGTGTGTGCACGTGTACTCACCTATTTGTGGTTGCAGAGGTTGAGTCATAGCTCCTGGCCCTGCCTCTTCAGGTCCTCTCTCTCCCTGCTCCATGAGCTTTATGAAACCTGGTCTTAAAGCTATGTATGGTTCCTGCCTCCAATACATCACTTTCTAGGTTATTCCACTTCCTGACAACTCTGAAGAAATAATTCCTAATATCCCTTTGACTCGTGTGTGCTTGTATGTGTGCTAGTACTACTCGCCTAGTTGGGGTTGCAGGGGTCGAGTCACATCTCCTGGCCCCGCCTCTTCATTGGCCACTACTAGGTCTCACTTCCTGCTCCATGAGCTTTATCATACCTCTTCTTAAAGCTATGTATGGATCCTGCCTCTATTACATCACTTCCCAGACTATTCCACTTCCTGACAACTTTGTGACTGAAAAAATTCTTCCTAACATCCCTGTGATTCATCTGAGTCTTATACTTCCAACTGTGACCCCTTGTTGCCTTGTCCCATCTCTGGAACATCCTGTCTCTGTCCACCTTGTCGATTCCTCTCAGTATTTTATAAGTCGTTATCATATTTCCCCTATCTCTCCTGTCTTCCAGTGTTGTCAGATTGATTTCCCTTAACCTCTCCTCGTAGGACATACCCATTAGCTCCGGGACTAGTCTTGTTGCAAACCTTTGCACTTTCTCTAGCTTCCTTACATGCTTGGCTAGGTGTGGGTTCCAAACTGGTGCTGCATACTCCAATATGGGCCTAATGTACACAGTGTACAGGGTCCTAAACGAGTCCTTATTAAGATGTCGGAATGCTGTTCTTAATTTTGCTAGGCGCCTGTATGCTGCAGCAGTTATTTGGTTGATGTTTGCCTCTGGAGATGTGCCTGGTGTTATACTCACCCCAAGATCCTTTTCCTGGAGTGAGGTTTGTAGTCTCTGGCCCCCTAGAGTGTACTCTGCAGTCTTCTTTGCCCTTCCCTAATCTTCATGACTTTGCATTTGGTGGAGTTGAACTCCAGGAGCCAGTTGCTGGACCATGCCTGCAGCCTCTCCTGATCCCTTTGTAATTCTGCCTGGTCCTTGTCCAGTTGAATTCTTCTCATTAACTTCACATCATCTGCAAACAGGGACACTTTTTAGACTATTCCTTCCATCATGCCATTCACAAATACCAGAAACAGCACCGGTCCTAAGACTGACCCCCTGTGGAACCCCACTCATTACAGGTGCCCACTCTGACACCTCACCACACACCATGACTCGCTGTTGTCTTCCTGACAGGTATTCCCTGATACATTGTAGTCCCTTCCCTGTTATCCCTGCCTGGTCCTCCAGCTTTTGCACTAATCTCTTGTGTGGAACTGTGTCAAATGCCTTATTACAGTCCAAGAAAATGCAGTCTACCCACCCCTCTCTTGTCTTACTGTTGTCACCCTGTCATAGAACTCCAGTAGGTTTGTGACACAGGATTTCCCATCCCTGAACCCGTGCTGGCTGTCGTTGATAAACTCGTTCCTTTCTAGGTGCTCCACCAGTCTTCTCCTGATAATCTTCTCCATGACTTTGCATACTATACATGTTAGTGACACTGGTCGGTAGTTTAATGATTCATGTCTGTCTCTCCTTTTTTAAAAATTGGGACTACATTTGCTGTCTTCCATACCTCAAGTAGTCGCCCTGTTTCGATAGATGTGTCAAAGATTGTTGTTAGTGGTACACATAGCGCCTCTGCTTCCTCTCTCAGTACCCATGGAGAGATGTTATCTGGCCCCATCGCCTTTTGAGGTATCTAGCTCGCTTAGCAGCTTCTTCACTTCTTCCTCGGTTGTATGTTTTGTGTCCAACACTTGATGGTGAACCCTGTCTCTCTCTGTCTTTCTGGAGTCCCTTTTGTCTCCACTGTGAACACTTCCTTGAATCTCATGTTGTGTGTGTGCGTGCGTACATGCGTGTGTGTGTGTACTCACCTAGTTGTGGTTGCAGGGGTCGAGTCATAGCTCCTGGCCCCGCCTCTTCACTGGCCGCTACTGGGTCACTCCCTGCGCCATGAGCTTTATCATATCTCTTCTTAAAGCAATGTATGTGTGTGTGTGTGTCCATTGTACTTATGATTATGTATTACCCAAGCTATACTAAAACTTATTCTAGGTATAGATTAGTGTGCCCATAATGTGTCTGCATAATTATGATTGCATTCGTTATGTTGTTTTGAATGTATTACCTGGAGTTTACCTGGAGAGAATTCCAGGGGTCAACGCCCCTGCGGCCCGGTCTGTGACCAGGCTTCATGTTGGACCAGAACCTGATCAACCAGGCTGTTACTGCTGGCCACACGCAGTCCAACGTACGAACCACAGCCTGGCTGGTCAGGTACCGACTTTAGGTGCCTGCCCAGTGCCTGCTTGAAGACAGCCAGGGGTTTGTTGGTAATATCCCTGATGTATGCTGGGAGGCAGTTGAACAATCTTGTACCCCTGACACTTATTGTGTTGTCCCTCAACGTGCTAGTGGCACCCCTGCTTTTCATTGGGGGGATGTTACATCGCCTGCCGAGTCTTTTGCTTTCGTAGGGAGTGATTCTGTGTGCAAGTTTGGTATAACTGCTGTATTTGTATACCTGCTTATAAATAAATAATTTTAATTTAATTTAGTTATATAGGAGAGGGAAGTGGTTAATGAACAGATGAAAGGTTGCTTTAGTGGCTAGAATGCCTACAGTATTAAATGTTTTTTTTTTTTTTAACTTGGAAGTTTTTTAATTTTGTATTACTCAATTCTTTGTATGTTATAGGACAGTTCTGATAGTTGAATGGATGGTTTCATGTGCTCAATAGAACGAAAGGCATATTAACAAAATAGCTAGAAATTGGGTCAAACTGACCATTGGAATTGGCTTAAAAGAGGACTCAAAGTGGGTGAAATTACTGATGCATAAATTGCTCTCAGACTGCCAAATTTTATAAGTTTTCCATCAAATTTTGCATTTTTGGTTTCCTTACCTTCAAAAAAAAAAAAAACATTTTTCAACCATTTCAGAAGATAAAATTATTATTAAGTTGTGACGCTCAGCATTTTGATTTCATGGGTTGAGTGTAAGGGTTAAATGTCTTGATCATTCCTTGATCCAGTGGCTTCTATCAAAGATGTCTTATTCAGTGGTATAACCACAACCCTCACTGATTAGTAGAGTTGAGGCTGGCTATAGGAATTATCAGGTGTGACAGCCTTGAGGACCCAGTCCGGCAAATTTTCGCGCGTCATGAGAATTATTCGAAAAAATATGAAATTGGGTTTTGTTTACAGAAAAATAGTATAGGTATTTGGCAACATTTTGGTGAAAACCCCATCATAATACGATGTTTCTAAACCAAATTATAGCTACTTGAAACATGTCTGGTGGCGACCCGCCTGGTAAATATATGCATAACTGCGAGTGAATTTTTTATATTTTTTTTGATTGTTTTTTTAATTTTCTGTCTATTTTTCTTCATAATACACTAAATTTACCACTTAACATCATTACAGTGTAGGAGGGGCTTATATCAGAGGTGGGCGGAGCTTCCATGATGATGCACCACACCATTTATCGATTTTATCAAAAAAGTCAGTCTGACCGCTCATAAAATATTTTATACTGACGCTATTATTGCTAATACCTTTTTTCTGCTTATATCATTTATTCATTAATGATATTATGCATAAGATAAATATGAAAAACTAATAAAAAAGAAGGCCAAAATAATATTATTTGTATAGTTTATACTGGAAGGTGGTGGTGGCTTTGAAGAAATGTTACCGACTATAAGAGAAAGAGTTTTCTATGTTACCTCTGGTAGAACTAAAGAAAACGGTGTTTCATACGGAAACAATAAGAAATCACTTATATTGCAAAGAAAGCTCAAAATAGTGGATTTTCGTGATTTTTGTATTTTCTTGCGTAATTTGCTAGTCCAGCGTTTACCCAAATATCTCGAAAGCAAGATTTTCGCCTATTGCTTTGAACTTTTACCATTAATAATGATTGGATTGAAATGATTTTCACAGACAATATAAAACAAAGTGTGTTTTACATTTGGCTGAAGTAATTTTTGGAATATCTCAAATATTTTTGATTTTGTGGGGGGTAAAAGGCAGATATTTTGGGGACTGCCAAAAAGCGTACCAAATTTATTTTTTTTAGAACAAAAATAAGGTATATTAGATAAATTGCATTCAGCCAACATTAGTTTTAGACGTATTCTAACAGTGGGGATTGTCGGAAGAGCCACTTATAGTGCCAATGTGTGCAAAACATGGTGCCATTTGTCAAAATCACTAAATATTTTTTTTCTCAGTTGTTTGTTGGCCAATCTTATTGAAACTTTGTCATTACTTGTAACGTATATGCTTCTAAACGTACACCAAAAATAAAAAATCGGACGAAAATAGTAAGTTTGGGAAGGACTGGTCCCTTGAGTTGACTCAAGGCCGTCACACCTGATAATTGGTCGGTACGCCTTGACCAAAATTAAATAATTCTTGAACCAGTTGATTAACAAGGTCTTGCTCATCCATGCTGTCCCTTTTTTTTTATGACACTAGCAGTCTTCCACCGAAGTAGGGTGACCTGAAAAAAAATAAACGCTTGCACCATCACTCCATCGCTGTCTTGCCGGAGGTATGCTGATATTACAGTTTATATGCCTCTCCAAACTGCAGTATCTCCATCCCTTCTTCAGAATGCATGTGCTGACTTGTTATCCCACCAAATAATAGGTAGAGTAGTTTTGTCTTTACTGTTCAAAGCACACAGGGACTCTGGGAGCAACAGAGAAGCATTGGCTTCAACTTAAAATTATGTGAAACATTAGCGCACAGAATTAAGCTGAAATAATCCTTTGCTGTCCTGAACCCAGGTACCCCCCACCTTGTATTACGTGAAATAAAGAATTTGAATTTGAATACTTCTTATGTCTGTTGATGTAAATTCTTGATGATATCATCAGATTAAACACTTGCTCAAGTTTGTACCCACCCTCAGAAATAATTTTCTCCATCTGTCCAGGAAAATTCCCAGTAGCACCATGGTCAGCAGACACTTTCCCTGCCAAATTTAATAAAATGCATTTGATTGCACCCTTTAAACCAGTGGAACCAGCCAGAACTAAATGAACACTCTTGTTCAGGCTTTCCTTCCTGACTACACACATCATACAGGCATTAAATGGGACATATTTCTTGGTTTTTCCGCTCAGTCCACACATTAAGTAACTTTGTCTTATTTAGCTGTTACGATCTGTTTGACAATTTATGCTTGCGTGTGTTAAGCAACATCAGGGAAGTTTGGTCTCAGGCCTTGGGAGTCAGGAAGAACTTTGGACAGGTATCGTTGATGCAGTAGATGGATGTGTTCCAGGCTCGTGGCAGGTGTTCTAAGCACTATCAGGCCATGAACACCTATTTCCTCCATGAGATTCTTCATTATGTTTGTGAACTGCACCACTCGCATACAGTGAATGCATAACACATACTGCATGTGTATGGAATTGCCAGCAAAAATGGGATATCACATACGTAATAGCAAATTTGTATGAAGGGAGGGAATCTTTACACCACTACCCTCTCCTTATTTATGGCTAATAGATATGGGGGGGGGGTTCGAAATTTTAAAGTAAGTTTTGCTGTTAAAATAGAAATAGATATGGTTCAAATTAAAGTTGTGTTAATCAAATTGATAGCAAATGGTTCATTGTTCTGAGGTCGCCTCTTAGCCTTAATGAACATGTGATTTACATGGAAATAAATCACATTGACTGACCTTATTAAGTTATCCTAGGTTAAAATTCTGCTTAATTTTCTATATAAACCATTGTAAAAGCTTAAATTAGGAATGAGGCCTAAATAAAGTCTTAAATCTAAATATAAAGTACAGTACAGTAGGGCCCCACTTATATGGCAGGTTATGTTCCAGGCTAACGCCACAAAGCAGACATTGCCAGAAAGAAGAATGCCATTTTTTACCACTTATAAATGCATATGTAAATGCTAGAACACCAAAACTCACCCTTATGTAAGTTTATATTGTAAGTGCTTATAAGTGTATTTGGAGTCTGAAATGGACTAATCAATTTACATCATTCCTAGGAATAAATTTTGGTAACAGACTTGAACAGCATTCTGGAATGAGGTGAGTTTGAGTGTTAATGAGTCCACTGTAATGCAAGTAACAAGTTTACACTAACTATATTAAGTTAACAAAGAACTGGGCATTAAAACAATGAAAGTAATAAATACACTCATTACCCCAATATTGTAGTCTTAATGTGGACTAGGGGTAGTATTTAGTGTAAGTCAGTGTGGTAGGTATAGTAGCCCGCCACCCCCACACATAATATACTATGACGCTTAACCCATTAACTGTCCAAACGTAGATCTACGTTCTCTCGCCCACTGCTCCAAATATTTTGAAAAAAAAAATCATTTTTTTTGTATAGAAATAAAGAGTGCATTTTTCTAAGTGTTATAGGATAAAAAAATAGGGTGGGTACTTACTCAGATATGAGGCCACAAAGTTGGCATTTGACGATCACCTGACGGCAACATGAAGCGCTGCCAAATGCTGAAGTGTTGCCGAAGTACCTTTTTTTCTCATTTTTTTTTTTTTTAGTTTGAATAATTTTTGTTCTGATAATTACAATTTGTAGTAGTTCTTGTGATTTCATAGTTAATCTTTGTTCTGACACTAATATTAGGTACTAAAATAGTACTCAAATACAGTGACAGGTGAACATTTTCACCTACCTTAGTCACATACTGTTGTCTAGATATATATAAAGTATTTATAGGTCCCAGCAATGCTTTGGATATGCCAAAGTATATAATAATAATAATAATATCAATAATAATAATAATAAGTTCCTTTGAAGCATGATGTAAGACTTGTCACTCGTCTTATCTTATCACTCCACTGCTGACAGTGGTGACATTTGATGAGCCTCATCTTATTGTATCTCATCACTCCACTAATGACAGTGGTGACATTTGATGAGGGTACACTGCCTTCGCTTTATTTGTTTTCACTTTACACAAACATTGTCTGTCTGTGTCTATCTGCTTGTCTCGCTTTCTGTCTCTATCTGTCTCAGAGAGAGCCACTAGTGAACCAACACATTACACATGAAGCAGTAGTCACTGCGTCACATCTGAGTCCTGATACGTATTATTTGCCAGTTTGGATTTTTTGGGTTATCCTAGGTAATTTACACTATGCATAATTGTATTTATGTGACAGAGACAGAGCTAGACAGCTGACCAGCCAGCCGTGCAGCCACCAAACACATATTACACTTCCAGAATTGTTTCTTTTTACTTAGGGCATAGGTTATAGAACATTCTGGCAGGATGACACTACCAGTGGTACCAAAATTGAAAGGATGTTGCACATGAGTTATTATCAAGGTTTTTTTATATTTCTGGACCACTTGTGGCCACATCCACCTCAAAGCCACTAAACTTGGGGTCAACATCACTTTCCTCTTAACCCTTTGAGGGTCGGTCCTGTACTAGTACGTCAGTGCAGCCAGGGTCGGTCACGTACTTGTACGCCTAAATTCTAGTGCCTTCAAATCTGGTGGAAGAAAGCTGGCAGGCCTACATATGAAAGAATGGGTTTGCGTGGTCAGTGTGCGCAGTATAAAAAAAATCCTGAAGCATGCAGTGCATAATGAGAAAAAAAAACTGACCGTTTTTTTAGTTTAAAACAGCGACTTTCGGTGTATTTTCCTATGGTATTTGTGGTTGTATTCTGGTTTTCTTGGTCTCATTCGATAGAATGGAAGATATACTATAGAAATGGTGATGATTTTGATTGGTTTTACGATGACAAGTACCTTGAAACTGAGCGCAAAGTAACGAAAATGTTCGATTTTTGTCGATGTTCAGGAGTAAACAAATCACACCATGCGTCCAATACACATCAACTGGCATGTCTAATATTCTTGCACAAGTGCACTGATATTATTTATACCGTTTCTACAATGATGCAGTTGAATACATAACAATAAATCTTCTATTTTTTTGTGAGAATAAAAATTCAAAATCGAAAGCAAAAGTAATGTAAAAGGGGCCTTAAGACGTGACTAATGAACAGAAAAGATGTTATTTTAGTGCCATGAATGTCTGCATTGTTTATTCTGGACCCTATTTTGAAATTGGCATCGTTTGAAATTTGTGTGAAATTGGCCAAATTGCCATTTTCTGACCACTATTTTGGGTAGTTGCAATTGGTAAATTGGCAGTTTCTTGTACTCAATCGATAGAAGAAATGGAGTTCTAGCGAAATAGCTATAATTTTAGTAGACAGAAACATTGAAATTTGCCAAAAATAGGGCTCAAAGTAGGCGAAACCGCCGATGCGTAAATGTCATCGATACCGCTAACTTCGCGAGAGCATAACACCGTTAGTTTTCCATCAAATTTCATAATTTTGGTGGCGTTATGATCGGAAAAAGATTCTCTATCAGTTCATAAGAAAAAATAATTTTTTATTTTGAAAATTTTTCGACCCTGAGAACAAGTTCGGGAGAGGGCCTCTCGACCCTCAAAAGGTTAAAAGGGGAGTGTCAATATGACATGACATCAGTGAATCCTTGGTGTTTGCCACGCTATTTGCTCTAGCTGGCACTTAGTTCAACTGGTGCTCCCACAAGGTACTAAGTGGTCCCAGATTTTTTTAATACTGCACACACCGAGGGTTAAGACCCATTCTATGCTGACCAGGCATCTAAGGCTAATCGTGCCAAATTTGGAGGCAGGAAAAATAAAACGTAGATCTACGTTTGGAGCGCTAGCGGTAAAAACGTAATCTACGTTTGGACAGTTAACGGGTTAAAGCACCCTAGAGTGATAAAATGCATATACAGTACACTCTTTACTTACCTTAAAATATTTGTAGTCTTAATGTAGGGTGAGAGGTGAAAAGTATTTATTTGTAGAAAGTTATGTGGGAGGTATGGTAGCCCGCCTGGCCACCCCACCTACTACGATATTTAAAGCGTCCTAGATGATAAACTGTATATACAGTGGACCCCCGAGTATCGGCTACCTTGAGTATTGGCCGACTCGTGTTTCGGTGCTTTTTTTCGGCCCAATTTTGGCCTGACTATCAACCATTTCCTCGTGTTTTGGCCAGTGTACCAGACCTGCCCGTGCTTGCGCGCCTCCCCGCGCAGGCATCGTGAGCCAATCTAGCTTTGTTTACCATTGAGTGAACATTACATTTCACAATAAATTCATTGTGTTTAATGCTTATTTATTGATTGTGACTGTGAAATAAGCCACCATGGGCCCAAACAAACTTCATAGTGGCAGCCCTTTGGTAAAGAAAGTGACAAACACGATAGAATTGAAGAAAGAAATTGTAGCAAAGTACCAAAGTGGAGGAGGAAGAGAGAGGGGAGAATGTGCCTTCTTCAGTGATTCTACGATATGTACAATACTAAAGCAGCATGAGTCGATAAAGGCTTTAGCACCAGCCAGCGATAAAGTGTAGCATTAACAGTGTAGCATTTAATGCGCCCAAGAGATTATATGGCGTCAAGAGTAGAGAGAGACTTAGTGATATTAATGTGTACCTTCATGCCAGCACAGTGTGTAAGTATATTAAGGTACAGGTACACCTAAGTATAATTATCAGAGTACATATAAAATACGCAATAACTTTAAAACACTTGAAATTTTGGAAAATTTCCAGACATAATAGACGTGCTCATGGAGAATGTAAACAAACCAGGTATTAGAAAGACAGGTTGCCGTATAGCAAGTTTTGGTCAGGTACTTCCCCACAAACCAGCCAGGGTACTTCCCCACACAAACCAGCCAGAGTACTTCCCCACACCAAGCTCAAACAAATGTCTTATTTTAGGTTAAATGTTTTATTTTAGGAGGCGTCTCCTGTTGTCGCAAAATTTTCGATAAAAAAAAAATATTTTTTCTTATGAAATGATAGAGAATCTTTTCCCGATGGTAATGACACCAAAAGTATGAAATTTGATGAAAAACTTACGGAATCACGCTCTCGCAAAGTTAGTGATCTCGGCGATATATTCGCATCAACAATTTCGCCGACTTTGAGCCCTATTTTCGGCCAATTCCATTGTTCTAGTCGACCAAACTCATAGCTATTTCTTTAGAACTCCATTTGTTCTATCAATTGAGTACAAGAAACCACCACTTTACCGATTTCAACTGCCCAATAAAGTGGTCAGAAATTGGCAATTTTGCCAATTTCATGCAAAATAAAAAAGTTGTCAATTTCAAAATATGGTCCAGAATAAACAATGCAGACATTCCTGGCACTAAAATAAGATGTTCTCTGTTCATTAGTCATGTCTTTAGGCCCCTCTTATTTTACTCTTGCTTTCTATTTTTATTTTTTATTCATTTACTGTTATGCAGACTACTGCATTATTGTAAAAATGGTATAAATAATATCAGTGCACTTGTGAAAGAATATTAGACTCACCAGTTGACGTGTATTGGACGCGTGGCGTGATTTGCTTACTCTTGAACATTGGCAAAAATTGAACATTTCCTCTACTTTGAGCTCAATTTCAAGGTCATTTTCATCATGAAATTAATCAAAATCATCTCTATTTCTGTAGTATGTTTTCCATTCTATCAAAAGAGACCATGAAAAAGAGAATACAACCATAAATACTATAGGAAAAATACACCTCAAAGTCGGCGTTTTAATCCAAAAACACAGTCGATTTTTTTCTCATTATGCACTGCATGCTGCAGGATTTTTTTTATAGAGCACACACTGACCACACAGACCCATTCTCTCATATGTGGGCCTACCAGCTTTCTCCTGCTTGATTTCAAGCCGCTAGAATTTTTGAGTATACGTACATGTATATACGTCTGAAACAGTGGCTCGTAAGATGTATATATACGACCAAAACAGTCAAAGGGTTAATATAGACATTTTCATTAATCCATCTATGATATTTTCTTCAAAATTATATAAGAAACACATTACATATCATATAGCATATAAACATTGATACAATGTTTATATGGTATCGAGTGGTGAGTCGGGTGGAGAGTAAACATTACATTTTCTCTGATGCAGCGTTATAGAAAACTATGAATCTGGTGTCTGGTGCAGTAATTGCCCTTCATACGCGTTTGTTTAGTAATAGTAATAGTTTATTTGGACATAATACAAAGAATTACAATGGGTTATGAGATGTTAGGTGTACAGTGGACCCTCGGTTAACGAAATTAATCCGTTCCAGGAGCTATTACTTAATCTGAATCTTTCGTTATCTGAAACCTTATTTCCCATAAGAAATAATGTAAATACAATTAATTGTTCCACAAAAATATAATCACTCAAAATAAAAAAAATAACATTTACTTACCTTTATTGAAGAGACTTGCAGGCATCTGGAAGATATGTACATGATGATTGGAGCAGGTGTTAGTGGTTGGAAGGGAATCCCCCTCCAAAGGACTTCAGGTGACAAGTCCCTCTCTGGGGTTACTTCCTTCTTGGTCTTTTAATGCCACTAGGACCAGCTTGAGAGTCACTAGACCCCTGCCTGGTGAAGTAGCTGTCCACAGTCCTCTGTTTCTGGCGACTCTTCAACACTTTTCTGAAGTACAACATGGCTCTGTCACTGAAGTGGTTGCACAGAAGGCTCATTTCAGCTTGCTCAGGGTGGTATCTTTCAACAAATGTCTGCAACTCATTCCACTTTGTACACATCTCCTTAAGCACTGAAGAAGGCACCTCCTTATCTCTCTCTCTCTCTTCCTTTGAAGCAATAACCTCAGCTGTGGTCTGTTGCTGTTCCAGATGAAGCTCTTGCAGCTCTTCAGTTGTTAGCTCTACCCTGTGCTCCTCCACCAACTCTTCCACATCCTCACCACTCACCTCCAACCGAAGGCTGTTCCCCAATTCCACAATATCTTCCACAACATGTTCCACAACAGGCACAGGGTCGTCAGGGTCAGGGTCAGCCTCAAATCCTTCAAAATTCCTCTCTTGGACACAATCCGGCCACAGTGGTCTCCAAGCAGAGTTCAGAGTCCTGAAGTCACTTCCTCCCAAGCCTTACCTATAAGGCCTATGCAATGCACGATATTGAGGTGTTCTTTCCAGAACTCTCTTAGGGTCAATTCAGAGTCATTGGTCATATTAAAGCACCTCTGAAACAGTGCTTTGGTGTACAGTTTCTTGAAGTTGGAAATGACCTGCTGGTCCATGGGCTGGAGGAGAGGAGTGGTGTTAGGAGGCAAGAACTTCACTTTGATGAAATTTATGTTGTCAGGCAACAACTCTTGCAAGTTGTGAGGATGAGCAGGAGCATTGTCCAGTAGCAGGAGGCACTTGAGTGGCAATTTATTTTCCAGGAGGTATTTCTTCACACTAGGGCCAAACACTCCAGTCATCCATTCCTTGAAAATCTCCGTAGTGACCCATGCCTTGGTGTTAGCTTTCCAATGCACACACAATTTATTCTTGTCAACACCGTGATTCTTGAAGGGTCTGGGATTTTCATAGTGATGCACCAGTAAAGGCTTCACTTTAAAATCACCACTGGCATTGGCACACATCATAAGAGTTAGCCTGTCTTTCATAGGCTTGTGTCCTGGCTGTGCCTTTTCCTCCTGAGTAATGTAGGTCCTGTTGGGCATTTTCTTCCAAAACAGGCCTGTTTCATCACAATTAAACACTTGTTGGGGAGGAATTGTTCAGCCTCTACGAACCCCTTGAATTCCAGCACAAATTTTTCAGCTGCACGTTTGTCTGAGCTGGCTGCCTCACCATGCCTCACAACATTGTGTATGCCACTACGTTTCTTAAACTTCTCAAACCAGCCTTTGCTGGCTTTAAAATCACTCTCCTCACCACTGGTTGCAGGCATTGTCTTCACAAGATCTGCGTGCAACTTCCTTGCCTTTTCACAAATTATCGCCATAGAAATACTATCACCCGCTCTCTGTTTTTCATGGATCCACACCAACAACAACTTCTCAACCTCATCCACTGTTTTCGATCTTTGTTTCGTTAACAAATTAACCCCTTTTGCAACATTAGCTTTCTTGATCTCATTTCTCTGTGCCAGGATAGTGCCGATAGTAGATGGAGTTTTCTTGTACATCCTGGCAAGATCACTCAGACGTACACCACTCTCATATTTTTCTATGATTTCCTTCTTCAGTTCGATGGTGTTCCTCACTCTCTTTACCCCAAGGGTGCCACTAGGAAGCTTCTTTGGACTCATGGTGACTTATTTCACAGTGGCAATAACTAAAACCACCAAAAAATACACCAAATATATTGTGAATCTTTGAAAGAGCGAGCTGGGTAATGTTCTCTCAATGGTAAACAACGCTTCACTGGCGTCCTGCGCTTGCGCGGAGCAGGCGGACGCGTCTAATACCTTTCGGTAACCGAGGACTTTTTCGCTAACCGATTACGAAAAAAGCTTACGTTTTCCGAAACTTTCGTTAACAGGACCTTTCGTTAACCGAGGGTCCACTGTACATGCCAAAAGCCCCTAATCTGCAAGGCATTTTGGGCAGACTTAAAATTAACTTAAAACTAAATGGTAAGAATTTTAGTAAATAGTTTACAATATGAGTATAGTTGAGTATTTAAGCTATGAAATTTGAACATACATAGTTTAGACATGACATTTTTTAAACATAGTTTTATACTTTTGTCTTATTTATAAAATTAATTAAATCAGATTAAACAAAATAAATCAATAATTTGTGTTGCAATAACAAATTATATGGTCATTAGATGAGTTACAAGGAGCACAAGGGTACATAAGGATACATGAGGTATAAGTTTCAACATTTGTACTAGATTATATTTGATAAACTATTTTTCTTTGAGCAATTATGTAAGAGGTTTTGAGGCTAAATGGTAAGAATTATAGTAGACAGTTTACAATATAAGTACAGTGGTCCCTCGGTTTTCGTGCATCTCCAAACTCGAACATTTATGTAAGTGTATTTTCGTAAGTGCTGTTGCAAGTGTATTTTTGGGGGTCTGAAATAGACTAACCTACGTGACATTATTTCTTAAGGAAGTAAATCTTCGGTAATGGCACTTGAGCAGCATTCTGGAACGAATTTTCGCGAAAACCGAGGGACCTCTGTATAGTTGAGTATTTAAGCTATGAAATTTGAACATAATTTGAACATGACATTTTTGAAACATAATAGTTTTATACTTTTGGATCATTTACAGTTTTATATGTCTACATAATAGAATTATTAAATCAGATTAAATGAATTAAATCAATAATTTGTTTTGCAATAACAGTTTATATGGTCATTAGATGAGTTACAAGGAGCACAAGGGTTCATGAGGATGGATTTCTTTATATTAGGTGGTTTATACATTATAAGACATAACATGGCATATACAGTGGACCCCCGGTTTACGTACAGCTCCAAACTCGAACAATTATGTAAGCGTATTTTTGTAAGTGCTTTTGTAAGTGTATCTTTGGGGGTCTAAAAGGACTAATCTAATTTTTTATTATTCCTTATGGGAACAAATTCGTTTGGTAATGGTACTTGAACAGCATTCTGGAATGAATCAATAATGTAAACCGGGGGTCCACTGTACATTATGAAGTACATGTATAAGTTTCAACATTTGTACTAGATTATGTTTGATTAATTATTTTTCTTTGAGCAATTTTGTAGGGGGTTTTGAGGCTAGGGGAGTAACAGTGAATAATGTTATTTTGAGGCAGTGTAAAGTTATTTAATAACTTTGTAGGTAATGTAAAGTACATAGTGGGTATTTAGTTTTGGGCGAGTAGGTGGTTTTTTAGCAGAGTTTTGAATTGATGTACAGACTGGGTTTCTTTGGTAATCATAGGTAATAAATTCCAAATTTTTGGGCCTTTGATGTGCATTGCGTTTTTGCATAGTGTGAGGTGGACTCAGGGAACATCGAAGAGTGATCTGTGCCTTGTGTTATGTTCATGTGTCCTGTTAAGGTTGGTTAGGAGAATTTTGAGTTGTGGGTTAATATTTGAGTTTAGTGTTTTATGTATGTAATAGGCACTGTAAAAAGTATGGATGTCTTGTATGGTGAGTAAGTTCAGACTTTTGAATATAGGTGGAGTATGTTGTCTAGAGTGGGAATTTGTTATCATTCGAACTGCAGCCTTTTGTTGTGTTATTAATGGTTTGAGGTGATTTGTTGTTGTTGAACCCCATGCACAGATTCCATAGGTGAGATAGGGGTATATGAGTGAGTGATAAAGGGAAAGGAGAGCTGGTTGTGGAACATAGTACGTTATCTTGGATAGTATTCCTACGGTCTTTGAGACTTTCTAGGAAATTTTTTGTATATGTGTCTTAAATTTGAGGCCACTGTCAAGGTGAATTCCTAAGAATTTTCCCTCCGTTTATCATTATGTTAAGTGGAACATTTGTAGCTCTGTTCCCAAACTGAATGAAATAGGTTTTGTCAACATTGAGGGTAAGCTTGTTAGTCATCATCCAGGTAGATATTTTCTGTAATTCAGCATTTACAGTGTTGGCTAGTGAGACTGGGCATGGGTGAGAGAAGACATATGTAGTGTCATCTGCAAATAGTATGGGTTTGAGTAGTTGAGATGCATTTGGTAGGTCATTTATGTAAATGAGAAAGAGAAGTGGGCCAAGAACACTTCCCTGTGGGACACCAACTGTAATTGTTTGTGTGGAAGAGTTAGCTCCATTTGTGGACACATATTGGCTTCTGTCACTAAGGTATGACTTTAGGTAGTTGAGGGAGTGCCCTCTTATACCATAGTGTGATAATTTTAGATGTAACAGATCATGGTCAACTGTATCAAAAGCTTTACGTAAATCAATGAAGATTCCCAGTGGGATTTCTTTATTTTCAAGAGCGGTGTATATTAGTATTTCTAGCATGTGTATGATTGCATCATTTGTGTTTTTATTAGGCCTGAAACCAAACTGACAGGGGTTGAGTATGTTGTGGAGATGAGGTAGGAATAGATTTGCCTATGAATTAACTGCTTGATCTATGCCTTTATGTATTGGGGTAACCTCGCTATTTTGAGTATTGATGGGAACAACTCGGCATGAATTATTCATTACTTCTCCTTTGTTTATGATGGCATCTGAAGGTAGTTGTTAGAAACGATTAAACTCAGTGAACATGGTAATAATATGACTGTGTAGTGTAATAATATGACTGTGTAGTGTAATAATATGACTGTTAGTGTAAAATATGGCTGTGTAGTGTAGCCCGGGGGGTACATACTTGTACCTACATCTATAGGCTACCTACACTGAATTCCTACAAATAAATACTACACCTCTCTCCTACATTAAGACTATAAATATTTTAAGGTAAGTAATGAATCTACTGTGGCAGTAAAAGACAAAGAAGGAAGTAACCCCAGAAAAGACTTGGTACCTGAAGTCTATGGAAGGATTCCCTTCCAAACAATGGCAACTCTTCCATCCTCTACCCTCCTCCTGTCACCCATACATCAACAACTCTTCAATAAAGGTAAATGTCATGTTATTATTGTTTTATTCTTCATGTCTCATTGTTTTCTGTGTAGATAAATGTACATTTCGTGTAAAAAAATATTTTTTTAATACTTTTGGGTGTCTGAAACTGATTAATTTGAATTACATTATTTCTTATGGGAAAATGGTTTTGAAAATCATGAATTTTGAATTTCGGGACACTCTGGAACGGATTAATCATGAAATTCAAGGGTCCACTTAGTTACGTTTGAATAATATTTTTTAGAAAGCAGAGCTAATATCCCATGAATATCTTTATTTACTACAAGTACAGTCATCCCTTGGTTTTCGCTTGTCCCAGTTTTCGCCGATTTTGGTTTTCGCCGACTTTTTTCAGGGAAATTTGTCTTAGTTTTCGCCGACCGTATGGGACCTGTCCACTAGTGCCGCGCACATACAAAGGCCGTAGGCCCGCCACCCACGCACCTCCCACGCACATTGTCACGCAGTCTAGCATTGTTTATGCTTGAGTGAACATCACCCCAGGAGTTTATACAAAACATTTATTAACAATTCATTGTTTTGGCCCTTGATTATTGTGTGTGACTACTAAATAAGCTACCATGGGCCCAAAGAAAGCTCCTAGTGCCAGTTCTTGGTAAAGAAAGTGAGGAACACCATAGAACTGAAGAAAGAAATAATAGAAAAATATGATAGTGGTGTACGTATTGCCGAGCTCGCCAGGATATACAAGAAAACCCATCAACCATCAGTTCCATTGTGGCAAAGAGAAAGGAAATCACGGAAGCTAATGTTGCGAAAGGGTGAATACGATAACGAAACAGAGATCACAAACAATGGAAAATATGGAGAAATTGTTATTGGTGTGGATAAACCAAAAACTGCTAGCGGGTGATAGTGTTGTGCAATCCATCATATGTGAAAAAGCAAGGCTGTTGCATGCCGATCTTGTAAAGAAAATGCCTGGAACCAGTGTTGAGGTTGATGAATTTAAGGCCAGCAAAGGCTGGTTCGAAAACTTCAAGAAGCGAACTGGCATACACAGTGTTGTAAGGCATGGTGAGGGTGCCAGTTCAGATAAAGATGGGGCTGAAAAATTTGTGCGTGAGTTTAAAGAATATGTAGAGGCAGAAGAATTTAAACCCCAACAAGTGTTTAATTGTGACGAAACAGGCCTCTTTTGGAAGAAAATGCCAAGGAGGACCTACATCACACAGGAGGAAAAGGCAATGTCAGGACACAAGCCT